>JAUMJK010002237.1:0-43173 GCA_033558105.1 Coccyzus lansbergi | reverse complement strand
GTTCAGCAGCTCTCGGCCGCCACCCCCAGGCAGCTCTCCAGCTGCTCTTCCCCAGGCCTGGAGCCGTGAGGGCCCTTGGCCTTGCTGAACCTCAGCCCTTCGGCCCCAGCCTGTCCTGGTCCCTCTGCAGAGCCTCCCTACCCGTGAGAAGATCAACACATCCTCCTGGCTTGGTGTCCCCTGCGAAGTTGCCAGGTATTTTATTGCAATAGAGCATAGCAGCATAGAATCACCAGGTTGGAAGAGACCCACCGGATCATCGAGGTCAACCATTCCCATCAAACACTAACCCAGTCCCTCAGTACCATCGTCCACCCGTCCCTTAAACCCCTCCAGGGAAGGTGACTCAACCCCCTCCCTGGGCAGCCTCTGCCACTGCCCAATGACCCTTTCTGGGAAAAACTTCCTCCTAAACTCCAGCCTAAACCTACCCTGGTGGAACTTGAGGCCATTCCCCTCTTGTCCTGTCCCTGTCCCTTGGGAGAAGAGCCCAGTTCCCTCCTCTCTACAACCTCCCTTCAGGTACTTGTAGAGAGCAATGAGTCTCTCCTCAGCCTCCTCTTCTCCAGATAAACACCCCCAGCTCTCTCAGCCGCTCCTCATAAGGCCTGTTCTCTAGCCCCTTCACCAGCTTCCTTGCTCTTCTCTGGACTCTCTCCAGAGCCTCAACATCCTTCTTGTGCTGAGGGGCCCACAACTGACACAGGATTCAAGAGCGGCCTCCCCAGTGCTGAGTCCAGAGGGAGAAAAACCTCTCTGGCCCTGCTGGTCACACCATTTCTGATCCAAGCCAGGATGCCATTGGCCTTCTTGGCCACCTGGGCACACTGCTGGCTCATGGTCCAGTCGTTGTCAACCAACCCCCCCAGGTCCCTCTCCTCCACGCAGCTTTCCAGGTAGACTTCTCCCAGGTGGTGGCAGTCAGCTGGAGGCCGTTTCTCTCTTTACCCATTCTCCTCCCTGCTTACAGTACAAATTCCCCACCTGCTGCGCCTGGCCCTCTCGGCGAGTGGCGGCGCCGCGCAGGTCCCGCTGCCCGCCCGCCCGTCTCCCGGCAACGCTCGGCGCGCCCCGCCCTGCGTGGCCCTCGCGGGACGCCGTAGCGCGGCGGAGCGGCCCGGCCGGCGGTGAGCGCGGGGGGCCTGGCGGGGGCCCGGGGGGCTGCGGGTTCCCGGTTGCCGTGACGGGGCCGCGGGGTCCCGGCTGTACCGGGGGCGCTGGGGCAGGCGCCCCGGGCGGGAGTGTTTGTGGGCGCAGAGGAGGCTGCCGGGAGCGCTGTCCCGGTTCGGGGGTGTCGCTGAGCGTGGGCCTGGCCGCCCCCCTTGCGGGTGCTGCCGGGCTCGGGCTGCCGCAGACACCCACAGAGACCGCTGTTTTCCTAGCGGTGCGGGGGCCTCGGCTCCCCAGCTGCGTCGCTGCTGGCCTCCTCCTCGCTGTCCTGGTGAGAACAGGAGGCCTCGGGCCCTGGGCAAAGCTCTGTTTGCTCGCTCAGCTTCTCTGCCTCTCCGCCTGGTCCACTCAGTTTAAGCTCTGGTTTCCCTCGTTTACTCTGCCCATCTGCTGGAAGCTGCTTGTCTTTGCCCAGAGAAGAGAAGTCTAACGCGTGGCCGAGCTCGGAGCTCTGGGTGCCTTTGCCAGAGCTGCTGGGACCAGGTTTGTGAATCAGATGGGGCAGCAGTGAGGTGCATATCCAGGTGTGTGTCCCCTCCTCTGCCCTCTCTCTGACCTGCTGAGAGCAGCATCTGCTCCAGCCCAGACCCCCTGGCGCTGCAGCAGTGCATCTCATATGGTGCTGGTGTGGCCGGGCTTTGCTCTGGCCTGGAATTCCAGCTGTTCCAGCAGCGCAGGTACTGGCTGTCCTGGGGAAGAGCTAGGGGCACTCCCCACCACCCTCGGGTGTTTCTAACTTGTCCTGACTGAGGTGAAATTCTGTCACATTTAGAGTACTTTAAGATAGTACACACTGTGCTGTCTGCTCTGGTTTGGTAGTAAATGATATACTTTAATTGTTTTATTCCTTGTTCTGAGGCTCTGATGTATGTTATTCAGGACCGATGATCTAGGCTGGTTTTTGCCTTGTTCCTGCAAGTTTGCTTGGCAGTTCTGCTCCCCTGCTGGCTGCTGGGGTGGCTCTGAGGAAAGGGGCTCTAGGAGATCCTTTCCTGAGCCCAGCTGAAGCCCCAGTGATCTTTACCGGTGGTGTGGTGGTGGCACTGGTGTCGCTTGGCAGGTTCACTGACTTTTCTTGGCTTCACCTGAATCTCTGTTCTGTATGAGGTTGTCGGCAAGCATTTCATTTCCGCAGCCTTTGCTCCTGTTGCCTCCTCCTGTTGCTGTGTGTGTCACAAAACTGTCAGATGGCTGTCAGGTGAGCGGGATAACTTCCAGCAACATCAGCTATCCTGGCCATCAGAAACAGGAGAAGGGGGGAACCTAACATTTTGAAGCAGAATGGAACCAGCAATTTGAATTAATTCTTTTTTGTCCTGGCACACACCAGATCGGTTTTGATAGCATCCGTCACATCCTAGTGACACTAGGAAAGGTCGTGAATCTTCAGTTGTGTGGCAGGTTTTCACCTGTAAATGCTCTCTGTATTTCTACCTGTGTCTGCTTTTGTCCCAGTAAAACCGGCAGCTGGTCTCTGGGTCTTTGCCTTTGTAGTCAGTGTTGTTCTTTCGTAGCCCAGTTCATCTGCATTCCTCTCTTTCTCTCTCTGCTTTGCATAGCAGAATAATAACTGGTTAAAAAGAATTTTAACTGGATGCATATTTCTGTCCTAAAGAATACGGTGTGGGAGAGGAACCCATGGATGTGGTTGGACGTGTGAGGCAGCTGCTCATTTTGGGGCTTTTGGCAGTGGTGGGGGCTGCAGCCCCATGCTGGCTCAGTCCTGCTGCCTCAAACTTGGGGCAAAGGTTGCCTGTGTTTCTGGCTCCGCTGTGCTGGTGCCTTTGGCTGGAGTGGGATGTGCGTGGTGGGCTGGAGATGGGCTTTAACGCCTCATGTGTTTCGGAAAGACTTTGGGCTGTGGCACACACAGGACCGGGAGCTGGGTTTGGGCTATTGTCCAGTGTCGTCAGCACAAGGGCTCTGGCTATTCTTTGGCTTATCCCTGCTGTTCAATCCAGGTACATCAACCTCCAAGAAAAATAGAAGTCTGAAGGCAACATCCTCCCTAGAGGTTTTGTTCTTGGCGTCTATCCGCCTTATGTCCGCTCTGGAAGTGGAGCCTGTGAAGAATGACGTCAAGAGGTGCTGGGACTGCTTTCTCGAGGAAGAACTACAGGCTGAGCACCGAGCCGGAGAAGTCCAAGGTGACAGGTATGGGCCTGTCTGTGCCGTGTCCAAGCAGGACGGCTGCGGGCGGGGCTCCCCTCACCTCCCTGGAGATCTTACCTTGCTGACGTGAGGTGTGGTGGGGCTGAAGCTGAGCCAAACCCTGAGCTGAGGTGAGATTTTGGCAGGATGAACAGCTTGTCAGATTCTCAGATGAATCCATTCCTGGGAAGCATTGATCCCTGCTAGGCTGTCTCTTTTCTCTTGGACTCCCCATTTACTCACTGCCTATGAGACCACAGATCTGGCATTTGAGGGCACTGTTGCACCTAGAAGTAAAGGAGACACCATTGATGTGGCACTAGGGATTGCTTCGCACAATGAAAGCTAAAGCCCTTAAAGAGGGCTGTGGGTTAGACAAGATGAGCTGTGTTTGCAGGCCTTTCTCTCTCAGCATCTCCTGGTGCAGTTTAGAGGTGTAGGTACTTAAGATGTCCCAGGTATGAAAAAGACATCAGGAACTGCAACGGGGTTTTTTTTTTTTGAGATTAAATTGGATTCCCGAGGGTGTAGTTCCACCTGTGGGACTGGTGTGTGGCCTCTCATCTGTTATCACAGAGCAGCTCAAATCAGAAAGAGCCTGCGTACTGCGCCCTGTCATGTTGGGTGTGAGGGCTGCAGTGAAGGTGGTGAGATGATGACTGATGACTTGAAGCTGCATTTGCCACTGCGTTGATCTGCAAACCTGAACATCAGTTTCCTGTAGTTACCAGTTTCTTACTTGTACGTGAAATTTGCGTTTGAGTTTAATTTGCGACTCCCTAAGCTTATTTTCCTTCTGTTTTTCACAAGGGATCGTGAACAGTAGGCTGCTGAATGATTATCTGCATCGCGTCTTTACCAGTGCTGATGGGAACCAGCCTGCAGCTGCTTACAGGTATCAGACAACTTCTCATTCACTAGAGGTCAAGTGACGCTGTATCAAGCCCCAGACACTGCACTGAAAGGAAAGGCAGGTGCCACACCTTGATCTCTGTTAAAAGCCCAGCAGCACCACCTGACAGAAATAACTCCCAGCTCTTATCCTTCCGTGGCTTGGCAGGAAGGATTCTTCAGAATGTTTTGCATGAAAACCTCCACATACAAAATCACTAGGCGGCGTTTCTGAAATAAATAGGCGAAGGAGCATTCACCGTGTTGTTTGCATTCCCTCTTGATGTGTAAGGAAGTGCAAAATGCTCAGGTTGTAGGTAAAGTGAGGAAAAATAGGTCACCGGTGCCCTGTGAGCCAGAGGCAGGGCTGTTATTGATACAGGGGATACCATACGTATCCTGGGGGTGAAGCCGTTGATTCTTTATTTATTAGGAGTTGCTAAAGGGAAAAAAAAAAAACCACCAAATTCCTGTTCAGTGTCTCTTTTCTATTTGTTTTCCATTCTCCTTTACCTTGTAGCCCAGACACGTGTACCTTTGAGAAAGTAAAGATTTCCCTTGCACTTAGCTCTTTCCCCAGAGGGAAGTCAGAGCTGTTCGGGGTGGGTACAGCGTGGCTGAGCGAGGCAGGCGGGTAGCTCCTGCTGGCTGCTGGTGGGGTCACATTCCACAGGCTATACTTAGTGCTGCCGGCTCAAATGTGAGCTCAGAGCTGCTAAAAATAGTTCTCGGCCCTCTCTGCTCTTGGTGAGCTGGGGTTATGGTTGTCTCACTTCACCACAAGCTTGCCTGCCTTGGAATATTCCATCCACCTGAGCGTTTTGGTTTTCAGTGTTTCTAATTTCTTTGCCGGGTGATTAACGACTTCAAAGTACAGAACTGATGGTTCACTTGACTGGTCTGTGTCTGTCTTTTCTTTCCTGCTCTCTACCCTTTTCCCTGGACTAGGCTATTTGGTAGAAAGCCCAGTCGTGGTCAAATAGGCCTTGAAAATAACACGTGCCATATGCAAGCAACTTTTATGGTAAGACATCTTGTCTTCGGAGGCCTGAATTCCTCGTAGAGGAGCTCGCTGGCTGCCTCATGCTTTTCCAGCTCCTTCCAGAACCTCTCCTCTGTGCTAGCTGCTGAGCAAGCTTCTTTGGTGAAGCCATCCCCTCTCATGCCAATCAGAACCGACTAATTGATTCCACTTTTGTGAAGCTTCCCACCCATCAGGTTTTCCTAAGGTCTCTCTTGGCCCCTTGGCCCTGCAGAAGTGGGAAGTTGTTCCACAGGTGGCTTTGGAAATGGGAAGCAGGAACAGGAACAACTAGCAACTCTCACAGTAAAAGGAGGTCCTGGCTGGGGTCTCTTGAAGACCTGTAGAACGACCTCTGTGGTTCTGTGAGTCCTTGGAAGACATGGAAAGGAGGAGAATGTGAGGAGGGGAAGTCTGCTGCTGTGGCAAAGCTGTTAGAGCAATGTCAAGGTGAACAGGCCTGAGGTGACTGGGTAGCAAAATGGTCTGTGAAGCTCAGTGTTAGGAAACACAAAGGGATGCACTGAAAGGGGAGCAGCCTCAGCATCGGGCATGAAATGTTGAGCCCTGGGCTGATGCTACGGTTAAGAACTAAGGTTGATGTGGACTTTGAGACCCTTTGTTAACTACGTTGCTTGTTGATGCTGTTGTTCATCCTTGGCTCATTCATTACCCCAGCCTGCTGGGCAGCAGAATCCTCAGGTTCACGACAAAAACACAGACCGACAGAACTCACCGGTCTGTGTCTCACAACGCAGGGATGTGCAGAATGTGTGTCTGGGCTGGAACTCTTCAAAACCTGGAAGCAGAGTTTTCTGAAGAGCTCTTGTGCATATTTATTCCTAGAAAGCACCTGACGTTCCAGAATCTGCAGGAGCACCTTGACCGGTTGCTAGCAGAGGAGAATGATTCTGACGACAGTCGAGGTAGGAGACGCGGAGCATCTTTCTGACTTGTGCTTCTCCCTGTGCTGCGTTGTAGGAGGGACACATTGTGTCATGAAAAGCAGATTTCTGAGTGCACATTGTTCTGCTCTCCTGTGCTCTAATTTATCCTACCTTTAAATCCTACCTGTGAGGAGCTCTGGACTAGGTCTGCTTTTGGATGGAGGAGTCATTTTCTGGTGAAAACACCTGGAAAGCACTTCTGGGGCAAACGTTGGAGATAGTTCAGTGATGATGATCTACAGAGTCATTGCTGTGCCCAGCAGTGCGGGACATGCAGAGGCCTGTTCGTCGTTTTTATGTGCTGATCTCTGCTGTAGACATTCACCATGGGCCTCAGGCTGTTGCCTGCATTCGTGCTAGCGTTTGTTTCCCTGAGTGAGTCAGGATGTGGCAGGATATAAGCTGGCTTCTCTCCTCAAAAAGCAGAGTTTTTCCTGCTGGCTGCAATCAAAGCGTGATGTGTTGGCCGAAAATTTGACTCACTTTAGTCGCATCTTTGAATTTTACCCTAAAATTTCAGTCAACGTGGAAAACAACATTGACCTGAATGCTGGGTAGCTGCGACCTTGTGTGCTACTATGAAAACTTCCTTTTAAATCTCAGTGATGGTTCCTTTTCTGAGGTCTTGATGGTCTAACATGGGTAATGCTATTTTAGTCCTCTTCCTCTGCAGCAGAATCTAGATGCTGGAGGCACTGAGCGCGTGTACTGTTAAATTCTGCACAGCTTTCCCTAGTGGGATTTCTGCACCTCTTGTTTCAGATCAGGGAGCCGAGGGTCGGCTTGGCCCCTCTGCTGTGGTGCTGGACCACACCAGTGGTTTTGAGGGGCTCCTGCTGGTCGATGATGACTTACTTGGGGTGAGTGTGATGCTGGGTGTAGCAGAAAACGGTCTTGTGGGACTAAAAGCACTTTGGGCTTCCTGGTTTCTTCCCCATCACTGGATTTGTAGCGTGTGGTGGAACGGAATCTGCCCGGAAAGCTGCAGGATCCTGGAGAAACTGAGTGCTCCTGGGAACAGGCCTAGCAGCACCCCTAAACCTCACCAAGCTCCGAGTGGAGCTGAGAGGAAGTGAAAGAATTCCCCTGGCCCAGGGGCAACCTGAAGAGCTTGGCTAAGCAGGGGAAGGGCCTGCAACCAGCTTTCCTGTCCCTCCCTCAAGCAGAGTGCCTCTTCCTTCCTTCCTTCTGGTATCCTCTAGTGGTGCTGAGAGGCTGGAGCTGAGGTGTTCATTTCTCCTTTGTTTCCATTAGCACCATGCTTGCTCCTTAGCTGATGTTCCTCATGCAGAAAATCAGCTGAAAGAATCACCTGGAATTTAACCCTTTACTACAGCAGTAATTTGTGCTCTGTTCACCCCTTCACTGAGCACACATCCTGGGCTCATTCCCTCTTTAATCTGGGTCTCCTCTTCCACCTGCTGCATGGACTGGGCTCTGTCACCTACAGATGAGCCAGGGGAAGGACCTGGGGGATTCCTTAGGGCATGGGGCTCTGAGTTCAGCTGCTGGGATGGGGAAGATGTCCTGTCTCTTCCCTACACTGTACTGGTGAATGGATTCGCTATCTGTTTTTGAGGGCTAGGAAGGCGAGAAAGGGTAGAGCCGAGTGAAAGAGCCCTTTTGCCTGGCTTTAAAATACCTTTTGTTGTTGGTGCAGGTGATTGGCCACAGCAACTTTGGGTCCATCAGGGCCACGACGTGTGTGTATAAAGGTAAGGAGGTCAACCAGCAGCGCTTTGAGAAGGGACCCCAGAAAGAGTGTATGGACAGTTACACAATGTGAGAGCTCAGGAAATCCTCAGCATGCTCTGGATTTTGAGCCCCTTTGTCCGCAGTTTCTCCACTGCCTTTTCCAGGAAGGCAGGAGGTTGGAGGGTTGTGTAATGCTGGAGTGAAGAGGTGGGAGGGCAATGCTGGGCATGGCCCGGAGCTCCTTTACGTGCCACACCTATTTCTGTGGGAGCAGAGTCAGGTTCGGCTTCTTTGATGGTTCTCTTACCAACAGGGGTTTACTGTTCAGTGTCTCTCTTTCAGGGAAATGGATTTACGAGGTGCTCATCTCCTCCCAGGGACTCATGCAGATCGGCTGGTGTACTCTCAACTGCAGGTTTAATCAGGAGGTAGCTGCTTGGGGCACGGGGCCTCTCTGCATTCTCCCCACTGCTTCTTAGGTCAGCGCGCAGTGTCACTCTGGCACTGTGCTCTTGCCTCTGCCATGGTGCTTCAGGTGTTTTAAGCCCAGGAGAGGGCCTGGGCCAGCCCTTGGCAGGCTCTGGGTGGGGTGTGTAGGTACAGCAGCTGCAGTTTCTCTAACTTGCCACTCTGCAGTACCTGAGAGGGGAGGTGAAGGGTATCTGGAGGGCTGATGTCACAGGATTTGGGAGTGTTGTGTGCCAGCATTCTTCTTTTGACCTAAAAATGAGTAAGGAATGGTGTATTTCTCTGAAGTAAAGACCGCAGACCATTGGATTGACCCCTAGAGGGAGGGCTTTTCCCAGGCAGAATATGTGTGTGCTGTCAGCTGCTCTCCCTGTCTGCTGGTCTCCCTGTTAAAGCCACTCTTGCAATGAGAGGGATCCTGCTCTGAGCCTCCTCTTTTATGCTTTGGTGCAGGAAGGTGTTGGAGATACACCAGATTCATATGCGTACGATGGAAACAGGGTACGCAAGTGGAATGTGACTACTACCAACTATGGCAAAGTGAGTAGCTGTCCTCCTGGGAACGGGAGGTAAAAAGAAAGCAGGAGACTCCTCCTGCTCTTGGATTCTGCTGGGCCCTGTGAAATGCCCTTGAGCTGTCCTTGCTTCAGTCTGCTCCTGGGGAGGCTGCATGCCGGCAGTTGTTTGCACTTTAGGGGTGGTGGACGTGCCATGTGCTGCTCTGTTGAGCATTCCCAGCAGACTGATACCCAACAAAGTGTCTGGAAGGCTCTGGTTCTTTGTTGCATGTCAGAGGATGATGCCGTGTTGGGATAAATACACCTTTGATCCCATGCGTGTTCCTGGTGCTGGAGGGACAAAAGATCCCAACCAGTTGCTTGTATGCAGCTTCCAGAAGTGTCTGAGAGAGCTGCATGACCTGCTGCGAGAAGGAACTCTCTTCTGCAACCCAGAATCACAAGGGATTGGTTGAGCTGCAGTCTTTTTTTTTGATGTGGGAACACAGTGGATTTACGTTTAACCTTTTCTCTCCCTTCACTGCAGTCTTGGGCAGCAGGAGACATCGTCAGCTGTCTGATAGACCTTGATGAGGGCACCATTGCTTTCTGCTTGTAAGCATCTTTGCCCATTTCCCTGCTTGGTTGGTGTCCGTGTGTAACATGGAGGTTTCCTCACTGCTCAGCATTTGCTGAGCCCTATTATCTGCCCTCTCCCCTCTAAGTTCCTTGGTAGTTGCAGCCTTTGCTGTTCTGTGTTGTGTTCAGAAACTATATAAAGAAGCTGTTGAGTCTCCTAAGTTCAGGTGAGGGCACTTGGCAGAAAGACACTCAAGCTACAAAGTCTTTGTAAATCTTCGTAGGATTTCGGAGGGGTTGGGATCTCTCATGATGCTTGATAGTGCAGCAGGCTGAGCCACACCAATTGCTTCTGTGGTCAGTGTAGACCTTGCCTGTCCCAGACTCACAGGGAGCCATGGAAGGGCTGATAAACCTCCTGCCTCCAACTCCTCTGCACGATGAGCAGTCCAGCCCAAGTAAGGCTTGTTCCTGGCCCTAAACCACAGCCTGCAGCAAGCCAGGTGGAATTAAAACCTGTTAGGAGCTCCATGTCATCTTCTACAAAAGGGCAAATTGAGAGCATTATCCTGTTTCCACCAGTGTCAAATGGATGAGGCCAAAACTGCGTCCTGACGTTAAATGTCCTGCTGGCTTGTAAACCTGTAAGGACTTGCGTTGCCCTCGAAGCTGAGTGGGCTCTGCATGCTGTGCCAGCTCCAGCACCTTCCTGTGCCCTCGTATGAAAGTGAGAGTGCGGCTCTGCTTGCCAGGGCTGTCACTCAGCAGAGCTGGGATGCGTGTGAGCCAGGCTAGGAGGGACAGGAGGTGTGACTGACTGATGTGTCTGTGTTACCAAGCTGCCAAGAGGGGAGTGCAGGTAGCTCCACTGCCCAGTTGATCTCAAACCCTTCCTTCTGTGACTGAAACCTTGTGGGTTTTCCTTCTTTCAGGAACGGCATCTCTCTGGGAACTGCTTTCGACAACATCACAAGGGGCGCTGGAATGGCTTACTTCCCTGCCATCAGCCTCTCATTCAAAGAGTCCGTTGCTTTTAACTTCGGAAGCCGTCCACTCCGATATCCTTTAGGTGTGAGGGGGTCTGAAGGGAGGGGAGCCTGTCCTGAGACCATCTTTGGAGGCTGTAGAACAGACAGACCTGACTGCAGTTTGCTTTCTTTTATTGGCAGTTGTGCACAGAGCAGGCTCGAGGAGAGAAGAAGCAGATATCCCCTTAGCTGGGGCAGCAGCGCAGGGCACACAAACAGTTGTTTGTGAAATGAGCTTTGCTCTCAGCTCTGCGACAGCAGCTCCTGCCTGTTCCCAAGCACTCGTATCCTGCAAAGATCTTGCTCTCCAGGTCTGAAAACTCCAATGCTGCTGAGCCTGACATGGTATTCGTGTTTTCTGCTGCCTTCCTGTGGGAATGCTGGGACCTCAGCTCCTGTCAGAGCAGTCCTGGGTGGGCCTATCGACAGCTGTCAGGGAGGCTCAAGTCGGTCTTTTTGCTGAGAGCAGAAGTGTGATGTGAAATACTCACTGCTGGCAATATTGAGGAAGCAGGGAGATGAGCTTGTGGGTTATCATCTGTTTAGGAGGCCCCGTGGTTTGAACCATGACCGAGGCTTGGTTGAACCATGACAAGTGTAGAGTAAAATAGGGAAATGGTCTCCTTGCACAAACAAGAGAAGTCCTAAAAGGATCAGATTGCATTTTACCTTAACACTTGCCTACTTATCCAGTGGAAGGTTACCGCCCCTTGCAAGATCCTCCTGTTGCAGACCTCGTTAAGGCTCGCAAGCTGTTGGGCTACCTGAAGAATGTGATCCATATTGGAATAGATGTGACGGTAAGCTGATGTCAGCAGACGAATCTGTGGGGAACGTAGTTCTGCCCTTCTTGGCACGTGCTGGTATCTCAGACAGTTCCATGTACCTGGGAGCCTAAATGTTTAGTTTTTGCATGGGGCTTGTGTATCCCTGGAGCTCTATGGCTTGCGAAACGGTATCCCTGATAGTTCCAGTACTTAAATCCAGTCATACTGGGCTTTGTTGTTTTCAGTTCTCTGAAGTTTCATTCCCGGTACATAAGTGTTGGTGTTTGTTGGGTCAGAGCTCCTGGATTTGATTTTGCAGCCTTGAAAGAAGCTTGTTCATATCCTAAACTTTTTACTGATGTCCTGCTGTAGCAAGTGGGTGAAATTCTGGCAGAGCTGCCTTGGCAACTGTTTGGGCTGTGTCGCTGTTCACTAGGAACTCACCTTTTTCTGCTGGGGTGGGAGATGACCTCTTGATGCCCAGAGCACAGGGAACGCCCTCTGCTCTAGGCTTGAACAGAGGCCTGCTTTGCCAACTGGCTTCCTCTGTAGAGATTCTCATTTACAAGTTGTCATGGATGCTTGAATCCTTTTGGAAAAACAGATTGTCAAGGTGCATGCGTGTGACTGATGGTAGCTGACATCCTGACTGCAATGCACCTCTCCAGGGGCAAAGGCCTGGCTGCTTGGCCAACCCGAATTCCCATGCTGAAGGTTTATAGTGCAGTCGGGCGTGGGACAGCAAGTACTGCTGGCTTCAGGCCTCTAATTCATTCTGTTGTTGATGTATGGGTGAGCTGGATCTAAGCTGCGTCTTTTTCTGGGCTTGTCTTTGCAGGAGGGGAAGCTGGTGGAGAGGGACACGGCCATGTGGCAGCTTCAGGGAGAACCCACGGTGTTGATTACACTGGCCCACATCTTCAACTATTTCTCTCCTCTCATGGTGAGTGTTGCCTGCCTGTTGCAGGCTTCCGTAGCTGCCTCTTATTGTGCTGGCAAGGGGAAGGAAACCTCAGCTTTCTTGGGAAGTCTCTGTGCCGTGGAGGAGTGCTGACCTGTGGCTCTCTGCCTGCAGTGCAAGGTCTACCTGGTGGAAGATGTTCTCATGACCTTCCTATTGAGCATCCTCGAGCGAGGAGGCGCAGTGGAGTCTCATCCCCTTATTCAGCAACTGCTTGATCTCATGTGGCTCCTCATGGAGGTGAGTTGCTGGGGGACTGGTTCCTCCACAGGCGGAGGTGGGGAGGACAACCTTCCCTAGAAAACACCGGTAGCACTCAGCTTCCTTCCCTTCCTTTTAGTGTTTGATAGGAATGGTTGGACTCGATGATCCGATGGGTCTCTTCCAACCTGGTGATTCTATGATTCCTGGTGACAAGATCCCTTTTTCTTTGTGGTAGACCACCCTCTGGCCTAGCCCATCTGTCTGCTGCTTCACACCTGGAGAATGAGGGTTGAATGCAGAGTGATAGGTGATGATGACACTGGCCATGAGCTAACAAGGCATCAGAGCACTTGGTTTTTCTGTTCAGAAGTGAATGTTATTTTCCAAGCTGCTCCAACCGTAACTGTTCCCAGCTCTGTGCTGTTACTGTTCAACGTGTTTCTTATTTCTCAGGAGTACGAAGTGCATGAGTGCCTCAAGCAGCTACTGATGTCCCTGCTGCGAGCTTACAGGTTCTCGCCTATCATCCCAGACCTGGGATTACAAGTGAGTGGCCTGTCTGACTCCCCAGGAAGCTGTGGTTACCCAGCTTCTTTGTGCACCCTTGACAAAAGTACAGAGCAGTGAAGATTTGGGATTTTGCAGTTGTTTGATACAGAAACCGCAGTTCTGTAACACTGTACATGTTAGAGTTGTATCCTCTTCTTTAGATGAAGTCACTTTTGTTCTTGTGTTTCCCTAGATTCACTACCTCCGGCTCACCATTGCAGTCCTGAAGCATGAGAAATCCAGGAAATACCTACTCAGCAATGTTCTGTATCCTTTCTGTCTCCTCCAGGCTCAGTTCTCCCTGCCCTCAGTAATGCAACTGAGGAGGCTGCAAGGAGGTAGAAGCCTCCGTCTTTGAGAGGTCATTCTTACCCTCGGGTCTTCTCTGCCTGCCTGACACCATCCTCTACAAAGTCCTGCTTTGAGGAGGCGGAACGGTGCATCCTGCTAACACAGAGGACTTCATTTCTACCCGAGTGACCCCTCTAGTGTCCCTAGAGCAAACCCCCTTTTGCAGCAGTCCAGCTGCTGTGCTAGCATTTGGGCAGCTGCTCTGATAATTGCATGGGGCTTCTCCCAGGAGAAGGGGCTGTGGTCTTGCAGAGCTTTGTGTGTTTGTTTGGAAAGGAGTCTTTCACTACAGCTCTGGAAACACACCCGGTACCTTCTTCAGATGTAGCCGTTGTGCTTGCTTTAACTCTGCCACAGCTTCGATGTGCTGCGCTCGGTTGTGTTCTTCTACATAAAGAGCCCCCTGCGCGTAGAAGAGGCTGGTTTGCAGGAACTGATTCCCACCACGTGGTGGCCAAACCGCTTCACCAAGGAGGTGAGTAAGAGCCACCCCCACTATCCTGGCCTGCTGCCCCCAGCATTTTCTAGCTGAGGAAGGTGGATTAGCATTGGTGGACCCTGCAGAGCTGTGTGAGAGCTGTAGGCTCTCTGTTGCTCCCCTGCCTTCTCTGTTATCCCTTAGAGAGGACATCTGGGAGATGTTGCTCAGGACAGAGGAGGAGGACAGTTTTCTATGGCTGCTGATTTGGGGAGTAACTTCACAGCATCCAAGGAGTTACAGATCTACTTGTGTCTTCCTCATAAGATCTCCCACCATTACTTGCTGCAAGGCCACGGAAGGCCTGGTTGGAAGTGCTGCCAACTGCATTCACACACTGTTTCAGGGCCTTTCTGCTCCCCCTGTGGCAAGATTCCCCTTCCCTGGAGGTGTTTAAGGCACGGGTAGATGAGGTCCTGAGGGACATGGGTTAGTGTTTGATAGGAATGGTTGGACTCGATGATCCGATGGGTCTCTTCCAACCTGGTTGTTCTATGATTCTATGATTCTAAGATGTTTTCCCCAGGCAGGAATCCCCTGCTGAGCAGTGTCTGTCCCCCACCCAGGGCAAGGAGAGTAAGGAGGTGAAGGAGGAGAGTGCTGAGGAGAGACTGAGGCGGCGAGCGTATGAAAGAGGCTGCCAGCGGCTCAAGAAGCGCATTGAAGGTCTGTGAAGAAGGAGGGAAATGGCCAAGATCACATACCTTTTGTGCAGCCAGGGGGACCAGCCCTTGAGCTCTTTCCGAATCCCCTTCCTGACCGGCGGTTGGGCTGTGTCTGGCCAGGACAGGTTATGGTGCAGGGGTGGGGGGCAGCGATGCTGTTACTTGGTAGAGGGCTATGAGGGCTGGGACCTCACTGCCTGGACCTACAGCCTCCCACGACAGGACACCAGCAAACCCTCTAGGGACATTGTTCATCAGCTGTGGATGAATTTATTGCTGGATGGTGGAGGAGAAAGTTCTCACAGTGATGGGATCAGCATTCTGCTTGCTCTGGCTGTTCCTGGTCACCTCTGCTGAGGGTGCAGCCTTTCTTCTAGGCACAGGGTTCTGTCGCTGGGGCTAACAGGGGTGGCTGCTCTCCTGTGCTTGTTTTCTGATGGCAAACATCTCCCTGTTCTAGTGGTAGAAGGTCTCCAGGTTCAGATTCTGAAGCTGCTGCTGAACAACAAGGACAGAGGAGGGGTGAGTGCTCAGTGGAGCTTTTGGTAGAGCATCTGCACATCACAGGACTTGTGCACTATAGACTGACCACCTGCTTTTCCTCCTGACAGGGGGAAGCCTCCAGATACATCTTCCTAAACAAATTCCGCAAGTTTCTTCAGGAGAACGCTAGCAACAGAGGGGTAAGTCAGAGCACCAGCCTCCCAAACCTCACCTGAGAGGTCTGTTGATTCTTCAGGCTGGGATCGATGCCCTTTTGGCTGGGCTGCTTCCATCATTTGATCAACTGACATCTAGACACAGCAGGTGGTGGGGAGGAGGGAAAAGATCTGAGGCGAGAAACCAAGCAGCTTATCCAAGTCCTGTGCAGCAGTTTCTGGGAAAGCAGGCCTTGGGAACAGCCTTGAACGGGAGCTGAATGTCCTCCTAAAGCCTCTTTGGGGAGCGTGGCTGGGGAGTGTACTACCACAACAGGCCCTGCCAGCTTTGGCATCCTCTTCACAACTTGGGTGGGGACTGTTGTGGCCGTGGATCAGGAGAGGGGCAGCTTTGGAAAGCAGGCATCTGCTATTGCAGGAAACCTTTACTTCACCTGCATCTCTGTGTTCGCAACCAGCCCCATCTTTCTTGGTGTAGCAGATGGTATCCATCCTCTGTCAGACCAGCTTATTGCTTCAGTGCCCGGCACTTTCTAGAGGCAAAACCTGCTCCTGCCTTCAGGACTGGGCTCTGTCCCAGTGCTGGAAGCTAGAGGTGACTGCCCCAGGTGGCTGCTGGGTCTAAGGTGCTTTCACACCTGCCCTGATGGCTGAACTCTCATTCTTGCTCTAGAACTTGACTGTGTTGTGCCCACCAGAGTACATGGTGTGCTTCCTGCACCGGCTCATTGCTGCCCTGCGCTTCTTCTGGGATGGCCACAAGGCAAAGGCCTCTGCTGCCCTCAGCAGTGAAGGTAAGGCCTGCAGGCTCTCCAGGATGCTGGAAGGTTCGCGTTTTGTATGGGCACCGGTGCCTTCTGGCACCCTGAGTAATTCTCGTGTGCAGATCTCTTCCAGTCAATGTCCAAACCTATTCCAGCTCATTCTTTTGAGATTGCTAAAGGAGTTACCTGTGGTGTTTGCTGGTTCCCGCTGTGCTCTGGAACAGAGTCCAGTACTCATTGTGGGTCTGTAGGAGGGCAGCTCAGTGATCCCACAGACAAAGTTTAGAGGACTGTTTTTGTCTGGTTTTGTGGTTCCCAGATGGATTTTGAGGGAACCAAACCGGTGCCGGTTGCTTTCCCCACCCTCAAACCCTGCCTTGCCTGTCCTGCCACGATCTGCTTGGCACTCCCCTGTCTTACTTTAGGCTGAGCCTTTCTCTAGGCTCAGTAATTGCCTATGAGGGACTAAGCAACAGTGCTGGAGCTGCCAGGTAGAGAGCTGCTGAGTTTTCTTATGATCCACTTTCCCCCAGTGACCAACTGGGAGTGCTGTGGGAGAATTGTTGTCTGTGGCCATCGGTTGCTCCTGTTTCTGTTTCGTTGTAGAAATCACCTCCACCTTAACAGCTTGTGCTTTTATGATAAAAACCCCATCATTCATTAAAAGTCCAGGCTGGATCCCGGGGTCTCTCTTAGGAGGCTTATATGTCTGTGTGGGTCCTGTGGGTGAGACTCGTGGAACAAACAAATCTTCTCTGCTTTAGAGGCCTACGTCCCTCCTCAACTGTTCTATAATGGGAAGGTGGATTATTTTGACCTTCAGCGACTCGGAGGTCTCCTGTCTCATCTTAAGAAGACTTTAAAAGGTAAGTGCTCTCATTTCCGATACCTGCGTCCAGGCCCTGGCTGGAGTTCACCTGAGAGACATCCCAGGGAGGGAGCTGTGGGTCATGAATTGTGATCAAATTCAGAGAGAGGAGACTTGAATTTTAATCAGGTCCAAGTTACACCAAAGGTGACACCATCCCTCTTGGGCAGAGTGTCCTTTAGGTTAACAGTTCACTCTCTGAATCTCTGAGCAGGGCCTAGGGCTGCCTTGTGGGAAGCGACAGGTGACTCCCGTGTTCACAGCTGCTTTGGTGTGTTCTTTGCAGATGACTTGGCTGCAAAAGCCAATGTCCTGATCGACCCGGCAGAGCTGCATGCAGTGACTATGGACGATCTTGATGAAGATGAAGAATCGGCCACATCAGTAGCGCAGGTAGCCATGTGTTGTTACTCGCCTGTGGGGGCCCTGGTGCTGGGGCAGCAAGCTGAGCCTCTGGCTAGAAAAGCTTTCGTGTCAGAGGAAGGGCAGTGTCTGGGCCAGGACTGTAGCCAGTCCCTGGGCAGCCAGATGAGCAGCTGCACTTGCCTGAGGGTCTCTGGAGATCAGCGAAGTCCTTTACTCTACTCTCTCACTGCCCATTGACCTGAATATGCCCCCTCCCTGCCACTGCAGCTCTTGGTGCTTGTGTTTGAAAGGGTGCAAGGCAACCGCAGGCAGAGCAGCTTCTTGCTGTGCAGATCCACTCCTTGTACCTGGCATGCGCCCTTAGAGGCAGCCAAGCACCTAGAACCATTTCTCCTTTCTTTTCTTTCCAGTCTCAACGTCCCTCTGCTGCCCTGGCCATCGGGGGAGCTCTGGCTAGACCTGGCTGGCTCAGCTCCCCTACGCTGGGCCGCGCCAACCGCTTCCTCAGCACGGCGACTGTCAGTCTGATGAACCCGCGACGGCCTCTTGGCACCCTGGAGAAGATTAAAGTGCGCACCCTAAGTGTGGAGCAGCGGACAGAGGAGGACAGTGAGTACTTGCCGTGTGCTACCGTGGTTCAGATGGTCCTTGGGAGAATGGCACCTTCCAGCTCCCTGTATTGTCGTGAGGAATACAGTCTATTTACATCCAGCATCGCTCAGTCCTGTTCTCACGGCAGGCTGACGCCCACGAGTCTATAGTTAAACCCTTTGCCATCCTGGACATGACAGGCAGGCCTCTGGATCATGTAGAGAGCTCGAGGAAGCAGGACTTGCATGGCCTGGGTCTGTTTGAGCAGACCTAGCAGATCAGCCTGATGCAGGCAGCGAGCTGGGAGTGGTGTGTTAGCGTATCTAGTGGGTGGCGTGGGCTGGGCGGGAGTGCTGTGTTACAGAAGCACAGCAGGGCTTTGGCTTCAGAGAGGGGCCAGCAGAAGCTGAGATGCTAAAATGCTTTTCTGAGAACTTCTCTGCTGTCTTGGGGATGCATTGCAGTTGAAGGCAGCCATGGAAATGAGGGTCTCTTACTGGGTAGACCCCCAGAGGAGCCAGACCAGCCCATCACAGAGAACTCCCTCCTGGAAATCCTGGATGGGATAGTGATGATGTACAACCTCAGTGTCCACCAGCAGCTTGGGAAGGTGAGTGCACACACTGTGCAGGAATCCATTCCTTCAACATCCACACTTCTACGCTGACTGTTTTCTGCTTATTTAGTGACTGTGTGTGCTCTTTCCTCCTTCTCCTCCCAACTCCCATGGGAGATCTGGTTGTATGCTTATGTGTTTAGGGAAAGAAATACCCTCGTTTATTGTTGGAATCTGCTGTTTTCCAGATGGTTGGCGTGTCAGATGACGTGAATGAGTATGCCATGGCACTAAAAGACACAGAGGAAAAAATCAGCCGCTGCCCCAAGAGAGTAAGTGCCTCTGGACTCCCAGCTTCCTTCTCTGGTAGAGCTTCAGTGTCTGGCAAAAAGCACGAAGCACAGCAGGTGATTTCCAGCCTTGGAGCAGCCAGTGTCTCAGATGGGGTGGTAACCCATGTCTGGAGCTACTGGCAGCCACGTTTCACACTGTGCCAGCCCATTGTACCAGTGCCTCAAGGAACAGAGGGACTGAAACAACTGCTTTGGCTTCTCCCAGACAGGCTGTGGCAGCCTGCAAGCCTCCATGTGCTGTAGACATACCATGTGCTGCAAATTCCACCTTGGAGATGGAATCTTGGGGGAGGGAGGCTCTCCAGTGCTGGGCTGGGGACCGAGTGTATCTAGTGATGCATTAAAACAGCATCTGACAGTAGTTGACCCAAAAGCCGCTGCCCACACTGGAGCAGTGTCTGTGTTGGGCCTTGTGGGCTGCAGCTGAGACCAACAAGCACTCTTTATAGCCTTGGTTCCTGCCTGCTCTGCAGAAAGGTGCTGACATCTTGCCTGCCTGCCCATACTCTCTATCTAGCCCCAGGGGGTTATTTGCTTTCATGGTGTCTGGAAAAAAGATGCTGTAAATGGCAGTGACATCCGCCCTGACATCTCTGCACTCTTTTCAGAGAAGAGACATCCACGAGGAACTGCTGAAGAGCCAAAAGGTCTTCTCTGAGAAGCTCAACCACCTCAGCCGACGTCTCGCTTGGATAAACGTCACCATTTATTCAAAGGTGGGCAGGAACGTATTGTGAGCAGCTCAGAGGAGACCAAGCAAGTGAGCCTGTACCTGTACTGCTCGGTTCTTGTCTCACAAGTGTCGTCTTCCCTGGTGTTGGAGCAATGCTGATGTGGGGCTGATTTGCCCCTTCTTGTGCATCAGAGGCTCCTTCCTAGGCTGGTCCCATAGTGTTTGTCAGGGCACAGCCCAGTCTGCTCTGAGCTGTGTGGGGGCTGTAGGCTTTCACTTGGGGCATCAGGCCTCTATGCCACAGATGGAAGAGTGCAGAACAAAGGGAGATTCGGTTCTCAGGGCACGTCTAGAGGACAGATGCTACCTTGAACCATTTCCCTGAGCTGGGCTGTGCGTCACAGGGAGGTCTCACTGATGCTGCCCCTCCTGAAATCTGCGGGATCCAAGCCTAGGGGGTTTGTTTAGGTGTTCTCCCATTCTTCACTTTGTTCCCACACAGAGAGTGTTCTGCCTTTAGTGACACAGTGACTGTTTGCACAGGTTTTCCCTTCTTCCCTACATTCACCATTTTCCAGGATGAAGCCTCTTCTCTCTCAAGCAGTTTGTGCTCTTCCCCCTCGCAGACCCCTTCTTCCTGTCTCCCCTTGCACATTGCTGTGTCCCATCCGTGTTTGTAGCTTTTTTAGTGTAGGGGAAGAAGACACCTTTCCCTGAACAGGCAGTGGCAGCAGGGGCTGTGCTCGTGTCCTGGGATGTGAACAGGGAGGGGAGGAGTTGCAGTTCCTGTGGACACATCCTGCAGAGCTGCAGGGGCCGGTCCCAATTCCCACTCTCTTTGCTCGTCTCCTCTTTCCCTTGCAGTGCAGGGCTGCAAAGCACAGTGCTGCGCTGCCCGTGCTCGCCAGCTGCATTAGTGTAACCCGTGCTTGCCAGAAAATCACCCTTCCCAGAAAATAACCCTTCCCAGAGTGCTCTCGGAAGGCTGAGGGGCATTACTGGTGTGCATTGCAGGTGTCGCTGCCACAACCCCTGCAGAAACACTATTTGTGTCTCTAGATGATCTATTGTCATATTAAACCAGGTACCCGCCTCGTGTCGGGAGTGCAGTGTCACCTTTCTGGATGAATCAGCAGCATCTGGGAGTGAAGGTCACAGCCTTCCTGGGCTGTGCTCCTGCCTCAGTCTGCTCGGCCGGCAGGGAGAGCAGGTCTCTGTGAAAGGTGTGAGCTTGCTCTGGAGTGGAGTGTGTCTGCACAGAGGAGCCTGTCGTGCTGCCCACACCCTCAGGGCTCCATCGTGCAGCCCTCGCAGGTGCCTGTGGTTTCCCAGTGCTGACACCCACCCAGCAGGCACCTGTGTCCCTAGGAGCTGCGTGCGGTGGAGGGGCCCAGCTGGAGGAGCGTTGCAGGCACTGCTGATGGGGAGAAAGAGACTGGTTCTGTCTAGAGGTGAAATCTTGCTCTGTGCTGAAGTGTCAAAGCACAGGAGAGGCTGCTCCTTCGCTCTGGGGAATTAGTCACTGGTTTATTCTGAGCTCAGGGAGTCAAGGTTAGATGAAAGGGAGCACTACAGCTTAAAAACACTTTTAATTTTAAAGTAGAAAGTCTTGTCTTCAAAACTTCCCTGTGGGAAAACTGTTTTACCTTATTTTGTTCCATCACTGTTTCTCTGTCACTCTGCGGGCAGTCATGTCTCTGTATCCCTTCGGTGTAAGCTTTCTTCTAGCTTGGCAATACTTGAGACGACATTTTGAGGTTATCAAGTCTTAAGAAAACCAAATGCAGCTTCCTTTACCTTAGTGTCTGCATCGATGCTTTTTATCCTGAAAGCAACAGTTGGGCTGGGCTGGGCTGGGCTGGGTGTCGGTGTCAGTATCAAGATGTTCTTTACTTGATTTATATGAATTTGATCTGATTTATGGCACAAGCCCAGGTAGATCCCCCAAAGCAACGTGCTTTAGAAAAGCCACTCCGCAAATTAAAGCACTCATCTGCACCTCTGATTTTAATTTTGTTTTAATTAGAGATGTGCACTCCTCCACCTCTTTTCATGCAAATCGCTGTTGCTTCTGATACTTCCTGGCATTTCAGGATATGAACTGTTTCCTCTTCTATTGGCTTGATTGGTGCTGATTCTTATAGCTTAAAGTTATGTAGGTGCCCTGAAACTTCCTACTTTTAATTTAGGGCCCCCTGAGTTTCGCTAGAGAAGCAAGAGGCTGACATTCCTGGGGACAGTAAATGTGGTTGCATGGCTGGCACAGAACCTGAAAGGCTCTGCAAAGGTCTGGGTTGGTGTGTGGCACAGATCTGGTTAATGAACTTAGCGCAGGGATCTGAGGAACATCTCAGACATGGAGATGTTTTCAAGGTCTAAGTGTGGGGCTGAGGGTTGTGTTTCTCCAAAGAGAAGCTGGATGAACCTGAATGGGGCTTGTTGTGTTCTCTACGGCCAGGAGAAGATGCAGGATATATATTGGCTGCTGCGTGTGTGCATCCGCACCATTGAGCACGGCGACAGGACAGGTTCACTCTTTGCTTTCATGCCAGAGTTCTACCTCAGCGTGGCTATGAACAGCTACAGCGCCCTCAAGAACTACTTCAGCCCTGTCAACAGCATGGAAGAACTTCCAGGTGAGGGGTTGGTGAGACCGTGCTAATTCTGACCTGATAAAGTGTAAAGCAAACCACAGCCTTATGGTGGAATAGTGGTAGCTCACGAAGGTAAGAAAAGCTTGTGTTCCCACCCCAAAGACGTAGCTGAAGTGTTGAGGCTGTGCCTGCAGTTGAGGAGCAGCAGAATTCAGCAGTAGCAGATTTCTTCAGGGCCTGCAGGCTGGATGCAGCTTGTCTGCATAGGTCTGGGGTGCTACTGGTATTGCTCAGCCTCTTCTGCACTTGACGTCCTTCCCTTGCTGTCCAACTCAGTTTCGTGATTGTATCTTTCCTCCAAGTAACTATTTCATACTCTGCAGACTGAGGTGAGCAGCTCTGTTGGATGTAGATGTGTTTTCCCAGCTGCTTTGACAACCAAGCTGCAGTTGGCTGTACCAGAAATGAATCCCGTGGCCTGTGCCGTGTCTGCGGGAAAGCTGGGACCACAGTGCTGCCCAGCAGGCTGTCGGGTGAGCCTTGGTTCCTCCTTCTCTTTGTAGGCTACGAAGAGACTTTGATGCGTCTTGCTGCCATCCTGGCCAAGCATTTTGCCGACTCGAGGATCGTGGGCACAGGTAGAGCTGCCGTCCTCTGCTTTGGAGGGATAATGTTGCAGGACTGGCCAGCCCCACCGCTGGTGGCTCATTAGACTGGGATCTGTTTGCCGAATCCATTGAGTGCTTTCTGTGTCCATGTATACGGAGAGGCTGGGCACTGCCCTTGTCCAGCGGGTCCTCCTCATTCTGGACACCCAAGTTGATAGTCAACTTTGGGATGCACTTTGGAGAGTAGGATTTATGTCCCAACTACTTGCATGTCAAATCCGGGGTTACTCCTGAGCTGCTGGAGCACAGACATGCTCTCCTGGCAGCTGGGACAGCAGCCTCTGGGAGGGCAGCCCCTCCCAGGCTCCAGTGTTCAGACACTCCCCAACATTCTGCATGTCATTGGTAGTCTGACCGAACTCCTCATTCCTCCACAGACATCCGGGACTCCCTGATGCAGGCATTGGCCAGCTACGTCTGCTACCCACACTCGCTGCGTGCGGTAGAGAGGATCCCGGAGGAGCAGTAAGTGCTGCCTGTTCCCGGGGAGCTGGGGCAGGGCTGGGTGGGAGAGCAGGTGAGCTTCAGAGCACCAGCAGGAGTCCAGGGGCTGGAGCAGGATGCTGAGGTTGGCTTGAGGAGCCTCCCAACACCCTTATACCAGTGGCTTTGTTCTGTCCCAGCTCCCTGAGTCCTACCAGTGGTGCTGGTTAATCCCCTGTCCCCACACCCTTCGTGGCTGACTTACGTCTTCCGTCTGCCAGGCGGATCTCCATGATGAAGAACCTCTTGGCTCCCTATGAGCAGCGACCCTGGGCGCAGACCAACTGGATCCTCGTCAGGCTGTGGCGGGTGAGCGTCCTGCCTCCTTGCCCCTCTCAGTCTCTGGGCCTCGTTGGAAAGTGAGGGTTTCACTTTTCAGTAGCAGCAAAACCCAACTGTTTTCCAGCCTCTGAGATGTTTCCTTGTCTCTCTTTTTCCCAGGGCTGTGGCTTTGGGTACAGATACACACGGCTCCCACACCTCCTGAAAACCAAGCCGGAGGATGCCAGCCTGCCCAGCCTGCAGAGTGAGTGGAGCTGGGATCGTGATGGGTGGTGAGGGAGTGCTGGGCTTTTCGTCTCCTGGACATGCCGAGTTTGTGAGCAGGGAGTCTTAACCAGGGATCCTGGAGCCTGGCAGGGCCTGTCCTGCCTTTGGCATGGCCATTTGGTTCTCAGCACTGTTGCCAAACCAAGAGGTTCCTTAGCTCTGTTGTGGCTGAGGAGGATGTGGGGAGAAGCTGGTGCCTTTCCTGAGCTGAAGAACACATCCCCAGCTTCACCCTTGCAGGACTGTCCAAATATATTCCTGGTCCCCGTATGCTGTGTAAAGGCTCTTTGCCAGCCTTTGCCCCTGAAGAGGTGCCCAGGGAAGGGAGACAAGGTACTGCAGCCTGATGTGGGCCTGTGGCACATGGAGGTGTGTGCTGAGCCACATCCACCAGGGAGAGCTGCCGGTCTCTGTTTTAACAGCACTCTTGTTCTCTTTCTCTCTCCTGCCTGTGGGTGCCCAGGAGATCTCTCTGTTGCTAGTTTCCAGAGTAAGTTTGTTGTGTGACCCTGTCTTGTCTGGTGAAGTAGCTTTAGAGAGCTCCCTCCTTCCCTGCTTCTGTTTAGAGAGACCCTTCTCTGGGGGGCACAAGGCTTCACGCAGTGGCTGTTGCGTCCGTGGGGGGTGCTGGGCAGCCCGGTGCCCCCATGGCAGTCCCTGAGGCTGCGTCACGGCTCGCTTTTCACCTGTTTGATCGGGGCTAGCTCTGGGGTCAGAGCCCTGCCACATGCCGTGCCAGCCTCAGGTTCCTCTCAGCCTTGGGAGGACGATGGGGAAGGCTTGATACCTGTGCAGGAGGGACCTCGTGATTGTCCCCTGCCTTCCTCGGGCACAAGCGAGCCCCTACTCCCTTGGGGTGGTGACCGAGCTCCCTCTGTCCAGGGCAGCTCTGGGCAGGAGCAGAGTTTCTCAGCTTTCCAGGCCTCTCTCCAGCCATCCCTGGGTGGCTCCGCACAGTCTGAGCCTGGAGCAGGCTGGGCTGGCTACTGGTGACTCGCTCCTGGGATTGCTATTTTAAGGCGCAACCGAATCAATAATGAATGCTGATTTAATTGAAGAGGGACATGTTACTCAGAGGTGTCCTTGAGATGCTGCCCAGGGAGACGACCCCCCAGCAGGCTTCACCTTGTTGAAATGTGAGCGTTGGCAGGAACAACTGCTGAGCTGGAGGGATCTCTGTCTGACCAGGTCTGCTTCTGCAGCCTGATCTGAAGGGAGCAGGAGCGACCACCTCTTCCCCGGTGCTCCAGCCTTGTCCTGCCTCGATGTGCTTCCCTGGAGGACTCGGAGCATCCACAGAGCATGGGCACCGTGTCTGGTCGGCCTGTGCTCTCCAGTGATGGGTAGTGAGCCACCAAGCTCTTCTGGTGGCTGTTCCTTACCCTCTGAACTAAATCCATCCCTTATTCGTGGTGAGAACGTACCTGACCTCATTGTCTGTCTTCCACTGCTGCTGCTCTGCTTTTCTCCGCCAGCCGAAGCTCTGAACGGCACGTTTTGTTCAGAGGTGGCTGTGTACGAGGTTAAGCTCACTTGCAGCCTCCGTGTCTTATTCAGGAAGGGGGTTTGCTTTTCTGTGAGCTCTGGCGTTCACCCTGCCCATGTTTTTGGCAGCCCCAGAGGTGCGAGTGCTGTGCTGGCTAGAAATCCTCCCTCATCCTGCTGCCATTTGGTAACTCTGCCAACTCTTGCATTAGCTGCTTTGCTCTGGAGGCGTGGGTGAGCCCCAGCCACACACTGGGGTGTCTTGATGCCTTGGACTTGACCCTTTTGATACTTTATCCCCTGAAAGCCGCTTGCTTTCCTCCTGCCTCACCCTCCAACGTTCCCTTTGGTCCTCTCTGAACGCATCTTTGAAGTGTCACAGTTCACTCGTGGGGTGGTGCATCCCCAGCTGTCCTTGTCCCAACAGCCGAGCCTTGTCCACAGCCAGATCCTTTCTAAAGCTCAGATTGGCACTGGGTGGAACCGCTTTGCCTCTGAATCTGCGCCGGTTTGGGCTTTCCTCCTCTGCGCTGCCAGCTCCACTGTGAGTGCTGCAGCATCCAGAGTGTCCCCTGGGCTCCAGACCAAGAAGCCTCCCAGGCAGCGCTGCTATAAATCTTCCTGGGTCATTAGCGAACTATCAAGCGCATCATTATCTTCCTGTGGTGGAAGTACCTGACCTCGCTTTAGTTGCCTGGCAGGAGCACTCACTGCAGGCTTCTGCTCTAGCTGCTCTGTTATTTCTGACTCGTTGATGGCCTCCTCTGGGTCAGACTCACTCCCATCGCTCCTTTTTCAATCATTCTGTTAGAATTTGTTCCTGTAGTTGAAGAAACTTTTCCTACAGCCGGTTTTGTCTTGGTTGTTCCTTTCACATCTGTTCCATCTGTTACCCCTTCTTGCTTTCATCGGTCTCTGTCTCTGTTCAGTTAGGTTCACTTTACCTTTTACGTTTTAACCTCTGTCCCTGCTTCATCCTGGTCTCAGTGAACCTTTTCACCAGAGTGTTAGCTGGGGTTCTAGGCCTTCCCAGCTGCCTAAGAATCCTCTTAAAGAGCTCTGTTTCTATGCACCATTTCTCCCCATCTAGATTTCTCTCTCCCCTCTGACTGTGTTGCCTGTAGTTTTCTGAGGACATTTCTGTTGTGGAAGCACCGAACACATCTGTAACCACCTGGGGCCATGCTCTGTTGCCCACATTAAATGTATTGAGGGCATAA
Organism: Coccyzus lansbergi; assembly: GCA_033558105.1. Lineage (NCBI taxonomy): Eukaryota > Metazoa > Chordata > Aves > Cuculiformes > Coccyzidae > Coccyzus > Coccyzus lansbergi. Next base: position 16,922 of record JAUMJK010002237.1, on the reverse strand, counting down.
TTTCTGGCCTTGAAAAACCACCGATTTCTCTTCCAATGACTGCTCTTTATCGAAGGCTAAGCCAAGATGGAGTGGCTTTTGTATTAAGGAGTTATAAGGCTTAGAAATGCTAATGATCAGTCAGTATCTGCAGAATCCCTGTGGAATGAGGTCCCTGTCTGGAAATGCCTCAGCAAAGGAGAACTGGCCGATGAGGACGAACACAGGACCAGGGTCTAACACCATGGCTGGATTTCTAGATACCACTAGTGATTCCCCATGGAGAAGCTGATCTGGGACCCACGCAGGGGACAAAGCTACTCTTGCTGTAGCCCAGGGCTGGTTCCTGATGTTGCTTTCAAAGAGTGTCAGTGCTCACAGTATCTTTGGACGCAGAATCCTCTTGGGAGTAACACAAGCCAAGGAACTCCAGTGTTTCTTGGTGTTAGCTTAAAACCTTAAAAACCCCTACATGACTGTGGAGAAGTTTGACAAGAGGCACTGCTTTTGAATGCTTTTATAGACTGGCACAGCCTTTGCCAGCAGCAGGGAAAAAGCATTTAAGAACCTAGAATTGGAGGTTTGGAGCAAATTCACACCACTTATTGGAAAAAGACCTTGAGGAAATAGGCATTGGCTAAATAACAGAATGACGAGCATAAGAGCATCCTTCAAAAAGCCAAAGCGGCCTTCAAATGAAAGAGGCTTTGGCTGGGCCATTCATGTGGAGATCCATCTGCCTTGAAGTGCTGGTAAGAGCGGCTTTGGCGACAGCCCAAGAGGCCAGCCCGCAGAGCTCAGCCCCAGGAGTGGCGATCGCTGCCTCGCGCTGCGGTGGTGCTGGAAGGCTGTGAGGGGGCTGCCCTCTCAGTGCTTTTGATAAAAAGTACCGTGTATGTACAACAACAGTTGGGAGGAAAGGGGTATGGAACTAAACCACACCACCTTCTGCTTCTGGGAAGCTCCACCCTGCTCTTGTGGTGTGGATGCTGTGTGTGCTTCTAATTCTACCTTCCCAAAGCAAATCTGGAAGAACTGGCAAGGCTCGGAGAGCAGCGATGGAGACAAAGGTGTGACAGTTTCTGTAGGGGAAGCGGCAGAGGCTGGAGCTGTTCCTGGTTGAAACACTGTCATGAAGGTCTGAAATCACAGCTGGATGGAGGAGGTGGCTGCAGAGCAGCAGCTCCATCTCTCCCACGAGGAGGAGGCTACAAAGAAGAAATATCGTGAAATAAGGCGAGTAGGAGCCAAGCACAAATTCACATTCTTCCTGCTGCGCACAATGGAGCTGTGAGACGTTGCTCAAGGACACAATTATTGCTAAAGGCTTGCGCAGTGTCAGGGGGACACCAGGCAGGGAGTCCTCAGAAGTCACTGAATCCATAGAAAGGACGTCTGGCTTGGGAAGTCCCTGAGCTGCACGTGGCCAAGGGTTGGGAAAGTACTTATAGAGGTTAAGAGGACATCAAAGAGATTTGTTGTCGTGAAATCCCTCCCAAAGATGTGTTTCTAGGCAGGATCAAAGCCAAGATCTTGGCCTGCTGGGAGTGCCTGTGCGCTGGGAGACATAACACTCTTGCTAGTGGGTGTTTACAGAATCATTCACCCCGTTCCGACTTGAGGTGGTGGCATCCCTCTCTGACTAGTCCCAGCTAGCAGCTGCCTGTAGTTATGCCTCATATGCCCTCCCTAGGGGTGTGATGGAGCTTGCCTCGTGTTTCCTTTGCCTGTGCTGACCTGTTGAGCAGTCACAGCACAGCTTGTTCCTCTGGGCATCATGGCCCCATCTCCCCCAAAGGGTGTTGGAGCCAGACAAGTGCTGGTGTCTTCTCCCAAGTAACAAGCGGCAGGACAAGACAAAATGGCCTCACATTGCAGCAGGGGAGGATCAGATTGGATATTGGGAAAAATTTCTTCACCCAAAGAGTTGTCAAGCACTGGCAGAGGCTGCTCAGGGACATGGTGGAATCACCTTACCTGGAGGGGTTCAGAAGATGTGTAGGTGTGGCACTTAGGGACATGGTTTAGCTTGTGGACATGGTGGGCTTGGCAGTGTTGGGTTTAGAGTTGTACTCGATCTTAAGGATCTGTGATTTTGTGCTGGTGCTACTAGAGGTTCCCCCACTTTGACTTGTGAAGAGCTCCTAGCAAACTGAAACATAGTTGAGTTCTTTTTTTTGTTCCTATCCTTGGTAAATGTGTTCAGGTTTCTTTCTCCAAGGCTCAAGTTTCAGTCTGGGGTTTGGACTCTGGTACTCTTCCCCGTGAGAAGCATCTGTGCCGTTTGTGCATCCCTCCTTTCCCTGCCTGTCCGTGGGGCCTGGTGCTCCGCGCAGCGCTGACTGTGTGACCTGGCACTGGCTCTGACCCTGTCTCTGCTCTAGAGAGTGAGGAACCCAGAGGCGCAGTGCCACACGCTGCGGGGATGTGTGTGTGTGTGTGTGCTGGGGCTCAGCCCCACCTGCTGAGGGCAGAGCCGCCCCAGCTCTGTGCAGAACCTTCTCTGGAGTGGGATCTCACAGGTACTTTTCTCCTCGGATGCGGACAAGTGTACACGGCCGCGTGAGGCCAGAGCAGCTCTGGGCAGCTGCTGCTATCAGGAGTGATTAATGCTGAGCAGAGTGGGAGGGATGCTGAGCTGCAGGGAACTGCTCCTGCACACATGGGCAGCAGCAAGGACCCAGGGCTCTTCCCTGGTTAATTCAGGCTGGCATTGCAGAAAGTGCTTGGAGGCCAGACGGCCCTCTAATCACCCACGGTCGCTCCAGGACGAGGCCGCTGAAGCTGTCGCTGTCTGGTTTCAGAGCCGTGTCCCTCCACCTTGCTGCAGCGGCACATGGCAGACCTGCTCCGCAGCGACCGCGACCTGGCCCCCAGCTTCCTCAACAGCGTCCTCAACCAGCTCAACTGGGCTTTCTCTGAGTTCATTGGCATGATTCAGGAGGTGAGTCTGCTCCTGGGGCTCAGGGGTCTGGCACTCGATGGGTGCCTGTGCCCTACAGGCAGTAAGATTCAAGACATGGCTCTTGGAGAGATTCCTTGGCACACGTGGGAGCTGAGCTGGGTGGGGGTCAGTTCCCTCCGTTGGGGAAGGGGCATCTTGTTAAACTCTCTCCACCGCCTGACAGATCCAGCAGGCAGCAGAGCGCTTGGAGAGGAACTTTGTGGACAGCCGACAGCTGAAGGTGTGCGCCACGTGTTTTGACCTGTCGGTGAGCTTGCTCAGGGTGCTGGAAATGACTGTCACATTGGCACCGGAGATCTTCCTGGACTGGAATCGCCCGTCGTCAGAGCTGCTGCTTCGAAGGCTTGCCCAGGTATCACCCTTTATCGAGGTGTGAAGAAGCATCCTCCGACGGGGCATGGGGCCCCCTCTGCCCTCCATCTAGTAAATTGGTTCCTGTTGTAAAGCTGATCAGCCCTGAGGACAGGCTGCTCTCGTCTGAGCCAGCGGGTGGGGAGCAGCCATGTCAACCTCAGCTGGACCACAAGGGCTGTGTTGCTCCGAGGCTGAGACTCGGAGCTCTGAGCATGAGACAAAGCGAGACACAGTGTGGTCTAGTGCAGCAGTACTGAGGGAAGTGCTCAGCCTCAGATCCAGGCCTTCTTCCCGTGGAGGGGGAAAGCGAGAGGCCCTCAGCGTTCTGGTGCTGCTCTGAAGCCGTGCCCCACTGCTCATGTGGGGTGCAGAGTTCCGCTCTGCGGGCACGAGGGCGACAGGAGAAGGGATGCTGTGTCTGATTGCTGGTGCACAGCTTATAGCGGTTGTGTCAGGCCTGGAGCAGTCCCTGCTCATCCCGCTGGGGGTTTGGGTGAGAGCTAATGTGGCTAATTAAGTGACTTTACAGTTGAATCCTCCTCTGCTGGTCGTGGGCAGAATTCTCTGCCTGTGGTGCTTCTCTGTCCAGCAGAGAAGCGATTCCTCTCTGTGCTCATCCCATGCTTCAGGGCTGGTAGGTCTGTCCTGCTGCTGTCTCCAGGCAGGCCAGGACCCAGGCTGCACTCTCCCTGCTGACATTGCTTTTGCCCCACAGTAGCTGCCAGCTCCCTCTTCACAGGCCGTGGCTGTCCTAGGGCCTGTGGCTTCCGCTTGCTAAGAGCTTTTATTCTCAGAAGTGGCATCTGGAGGGGGGATTCAGACTTAGGTGGAAGATGAGGTGTTGTGACCTCAGACTGACTCTTCCCTGGGATGTGGTGCCACTTTGCTCCGTGCCAGGGCCAAGCTAGGACTGTGAGCGATCCTCCCTGTGTACATCTACCGGCTGCCAGGCACCGAACCCGAGCAATACAAACCCTCTCTGCTTTTCCCCGCACAGCTCTTGAACCAGGTGCTGAACCGTGTGACAGCTGAAAGGAACTTGTTCGACAGAGTGGTCAACCTGCGCCTGCCAGGTGAGTCTGTGGTTAACTCTGCCCCTCTCCGCTGGGAAGGCCTGGAGCTGTGCCCCTGGGGAGGCTTGTACTGAGGGTGGGCGCAGAGGGGCGTGGGATCGGAGCATCAATTAACGGGTGCGCTGAGGTGCTGGGGGAAGCTGTTTGCACCACCAGAAGCCTCTGCCTGGAGGAGGTGGCTGTGGCAGCTGAGCTGTGCCTGTTAGCAGAGACCAGCTCTGACTGCCGTTGTGGGCATCCCGGATTACGTGTGCAGCAGCTGGATTTTCTTGCCTGATTAGGAGGGGACAAACAACCTTCTCCTCTTGAGGCTTTGAAGAGGCAGGGCTGCTCCTTTGTGAGGGTAGTGCTGAGTCTGGGGTTCACATTAGTGGGAAGACTCCTCTGTCCTTAGTGGTCCCACCAGAGAGCCCAAGTTGCGGTCTCGACCTCCTGGACTGCTCTGCCACCAGGTCTGGAGGCTGCGGCGAGCCCTGCTCTGCCTGTCCTGCGGTGGCAGCGCCTTTATCCTTCTCTTTTGCTTCCACAGGGCTGGAGAGCGTGGATCATTACCCGATCCTTGTGGCTGTGACGGGGATACTGGTCCGGCTGCTTGTGGACACTGATGTTCAGGGGTGAGTGGCTTTTGATTTCAGAAGCACGTGTGGCATCGCTGCAATAGCCGCTGCTGTGGGAGGTGTTGCAGGAGCGGCGTGGGTGCGTGGGGGTCAAAAAGACGTTAAGCAGACATGCCTGGGGCAGGCGAAGCCGAGGGGCTGGATGCCCTTGCCTCAGCTGCATCCCTGTGCTACTGGGGGTTTCCCATGGTTCAGGAAAGCTCTCGGGAGCTCTCTGGATCTTAAGGAGGGATCAAAATGTGTGCAGAGCTCTTTGGCTGCCCAGACCTGTGGCACAAGAGTGAGATATGTTCTATCCAGGTACTTGTGTGATGCTGATTTTCAGATGAAATCAGTCTGGCCTTTATGGTAACAGCTCTGGGGGAGTGGTGTGGGCAGACAAAGCCGCAGCTGACCTGCTGGTTTGTGTGTCTGTCCCTGGCTGTACCAAGTCCTAAGAACAGGCTCAGGCTGATACCCTCTGCAGCGTTGCCTTTGCTCTCTCCCCGCGTCACTCATAGGTGTCCTGCGTGGCTGCTGTGCCCCAAAGGATGCTGTAGGAGATGGGGCTCTTCTCTCTGCACTGCTAGTCCTGCTTGGTTTTGCCTTTGGCGATCGTGATAGTTCCTGGCTTTGCAGAGCGTGGAGCCCCATCTGGACGAGCAGCTCAACCCTGCAGCCAGTCTTTCAGCTTCTTCTCTCAAGGACTCAAAGATGTACACAAATATATCTAATTATATCCCGCCTCCCATGGCTGCTGCACCCGTCTCACAGCCCCAAGTGTGACAGTGCCTGGAGCTTAGCGCAAGGTCACTGATCAGTGGCCTTTCCGGACTGTGAACAGGGCTGGATTTTGCTTCTGTGGAAAAGGACAAGCATCATGAATTTGATGCCACAATGAGACATTTCTTCCTGAGGGGAAGCTGGGAGATGATAAAGCAGTTCCCTGCTTGTCAGGCAGGATGAGAAGTCCTTCCCTGGCTGCCTGTCCTTGAACAGCTGTCCCTGACCAGATCACCTGTAGAGTCAAAGAGGGAAAGTGATACAGCTCTTTCTCTGACCCTCAGAGCACACTCTGAAGCGCTGTGGTGACAGTAGTGTGATGAGAATCGTGTCCTTCTCAGTCCTGGGGAGACAAAAGCATCCCTGCTGTGTCTCCTTTGTCTTGCTTTGGGTCTGGGAATCCTGGGCAGCTGCTGTCAGAGGGACTGTCCCTCAGCAGGCAGAGCTGTCTGCTCTCTGCCAGTGGCATCCTCCAGTCCTTGGGCTGTGGGGTCACAAGCCAGAGGTACCGTGCGAGGGGAAGGACACTTCCCTCAAGTGTCTGACTGATCATCAAGGGCTTTATACTCACCTCCTTGTGCACTGGAAAGCAGAAATAGATAGGGAATGCGGGAACGATGTAGGCAAAGCGTCGTGTCCTTACACTGGACCTAGCCCAGCAGGAAGAGGACAAGGTGAAACAAGAGGAAACCTAGGGAAGAAACGTCTATAAACCAAAACGCTCCTATGTAATTTTGCAAAGCCCTGCACTAAATCTGAGGTTTGAGATGCCACTGATCTATAAAAGGCAAGCAAAGGGTGTGGGGGAGCCATTTAGGTCAATCAAGACAAAACCGTCAAGGCCAAGTGGCTTGGAGACCCTCTGCTGCTAGCAGAGCCGAGGGGATGGGCAGCCTGACCTGCTCAGCGAGGCAGCAGGCAGGGGGTGCCTCTCGGTGCAGGGAGAACGGAGCCTCCCACACTCTGTGCAGCACTCCAGACTGACGACCGGAGGAGTTTTTCTCCTTATTCCTTGCTCCTTCTCCCCATCCTCTCAGTGCAGCTAGCAGGATAACAGTGTGGGCTTTTTTCCTCCTTGGAAGCGGGTACTGCAAGAAGCGAGTAGACGTCTCTTCCAGGTCCCATTTGGCAACTCCCAGGTTACCAGAAATCAGAGTGAGGTTATACGTGTGCTCCTAGGAACTTCTCTGTGGGATTGCTGAGGACAGAAGCCATTTCCCTGACTGCTTCCCAGTGAAGAAGCCCTGTCCCAGAGGAGCGCCAGGGCTGCCGTGCTTTGTGCCGCCCCGTTACTTTACCCTGCAGCGTCCGGGAGCGGGAGGCCGGTTTGGCAGCCTGCCGGGGCGGTAATGCTGCGGATGGCTGCCGAGAGAGCACGGCGTAGTCCTTGGGGACCATCCATTACATTTCCCAAGCCCTGCCTGTCAGGAAGGCTGTGCTGGTGGCTGGTTTTCCTTGCCGAGATGACTTGCCTTTAGGGCTAATGAACCGCTTCAGCGGTTCCGATGGCCTCATCCGGCTCCTTGGAGCAGCAGCACGGTGCTGGGTCCTTCCTGAGCATGAGAAAGGTGTGAAATGCAGCAGCAGGAAGCCCCTGGGAGTGGTGCTGATCCAAGCCTCAGCTGTGCTACCCCCAGCACACAGGGTCTCGGCCTTCCTCTGGGATAGGAGAACTCAAGGCTGGAGCGTCCCTAGAGAGGTCCTTGGCAGCTTTTCTTGCACTCTAGTTGGCCAGAGCTTTCCCCAAGCATCACTCATTCCCCTCAGCTGAGGATGCTGGTGCCCGGGAAGCTGATCTTGGCAGCGCTAGGGGGAAGGGCGAGGAGAGCTGCAAGGCTGGCAGCGGAAGAGCAGTGGGTGGTTAGTTCCTACTCTGGGTGCTGGAGCCTGGAGCAGCTCGTCCCCTCACCTTTCAGCGACAGACACGGTATTGATGCAGTATGCGCTCCATGTGGGCACACTCAGGGCAGCCCCGGTGTCAGGTTTGGACCTCTCGGCGGCATCTCCTCACTTTCCCAGGTGCTGCCCGCATGGGTGCAAAGCTAGGGGATGGCATTGCCTCGGCTCTGTCCTTGACGGGCAGGTTGACGCTCATCTCCCTGCCCCTGGCAGCACCCTGGGCTCGTCAGGAGTGTGTGCTAACGTGAGGTGATCAGGGCCGGCAGCGGCGAGGACTGAGGGCGCAGACCGGCAGGACCTGTCGCTCCGCATCCCATCGTCTTTGCCAGCGGCCGTAGGGCGCTCGGCAGCAGGGCACGTATCGCATGGAGATGCTCGGTGTCAGTGTCGGGGGCACTGGGCAGCTTCAGCTGGCTCAGCATTGCTGCTCTCCCAAGCGCTTTCCTCTCCTCAGACAGACAGGGGGGTTCTGACAGCAGCTTTGGGCACAGCTGACGTTTTGCTGTGAAAAACACTTCTTGTTTCCTGGCTGAAAAAGTTGAAGGATGGATGCTAGCACTGTCCTGGTGGCACAGGGACCTTCTCCTCGCACACGTCCCGGGGCTGGGAGTCTGTGGGCTGGGGAGGTTCTGCTCAGGGTCCTGGTCTGGTTTTGGGCGTGTGTCTGAGCAGGGGCGCAGGCAGATCCTGGCTCCCACCCTGTCTGTGGAGGGCAGTGGGACAGCAGAGAGGGGACACCCTTATCCCTCTGTGGGATCAGTCAGTTGTACTGGGGAGCACAGCCGCTCCCTGTGCTGGGAGGATTCGGGGCTGAGCGCTGGGGCAGGAGTCCCCTGAGGTGGGTGGGCTCCGTCTGCTGGGACCCCGACCCTTCTCCCCAAGGTGCCTTTCCCCCCAAGGTGCCTTTCCCCCACATCAAACCCTGCTTGTCCCTGTCACGGTCCAGATGTGCACCTGCAGCAGTTGCTGCTGCTCCTTCCCAGCTCCCGACCCTCCCCTGAGACCTGCCCTCCCCAGAACAAGTCACCGACCTCGCTGTCCCCAGGCTACCAGCTCTGTAGCCGGACATTTCACCCCTCGCTGAGGGCTGTTCGATGGGAACAGAGGCTGTGAGCCTGTGGGAATCACCCGGCTCCCTGGGCCAGGCCAGCAGTGCTCTGGGGCTTCCTCAGCCTCCTGCCACTGCCCCTGTGGGCCGTGGGGTGGCTCCGCGCCACCGCTCCACGAGGACAAGGAGACACTGAGCCCAGCATCAACTTAAAAAAATAGGCATTTTTATTCCGATGTAACTAGAGAATTAGGACCCAGGAGAGGGGAGGATTACTCACATTTATCGACAGGCTCATTAGGTTACTGCTAAATCGCTGTGCTCCGGCCGCGCTTGGCTGCCGACAGAGGAGGAGGGTGGTGCAGCGGAGACCTTATTGTCCTTGATGGCCTGGGCAGCGCGGGGAGCACGGCACCTATTCTTACCTGTGCTGTTTACAGCTTCTGGGGAAGCCAAAGCTCATGCTGGTTGCTGGGCTGGTTGCTGGGCAGGCGCTGAGCTCCGTCCCTGCTGTGTGGGCCTCTTCGTGGAGGGGGGGAACGAAATCCCCCAGGACAGGGTCGCGCTCCCCCAGCTGCGGGGCCAACAGGGACTGGGCGAGGACGGCGGCACCGCCATCCCAGGGGCGCTGGCGTGAGTGAGGACGGCGCCGCACTCGTCACGGCTGTTCCCGGGCCCGGGAGGCCGTGGTGGTGGCCCCAGGCTGGGTCTCGTGGCTGGTAGCAGGCTGTTGGCCCCACCAGCACCGTTACGGAGTTCGGTTACCTTGATGGAGCCGGGGTTTCTCAGGCCTGTGGGGGTTTGTCAGTGTTTCCCGTGTGCTGACGAGGCCGTCGCCAGCGGCTTACGTGAGGAGCTCTTGCTTGGCGCTGCCCAACCCCACCGGGAGCTCGTGGCTGAAGCGGGTGCAGGTAATGCCCGTGGCCCTCGCGGCTGCGATCAAGCTGGGGAGGCCCGATAATCGTGCTTCTAGCGGCGCTGGAGGAGAACGGCTCTTGGGGAGGCTCCGGCTCTCCTCCCGTCTCTTCCACGCTATGAAACGATGGGGGTGTCCGAAAAGACAGAGCTGATAGACTCCGAGTCTGACTTGAGCTGCAGGACCTTGGGGTGCTTGACCTCGGGGAAGTCCTCGGCGAGGGCCGGGCGGATCTTGCCGTCGTGTGCGTCGCCGACGGGCTCCAGGAAGACCACGTGCTTGTTGGCGCCGCCCTTGCGGTTGGGCGCGTCGGTGGCCGGGGGAGTGGTGCTGAGGATGGAGGACCGGGCGCTGCGCTCCCGGGGGGGGCTGGGGGCGGCCGGCTTCTTGCAGCGGCTGAGGCGGCGGCAGGGCGTGAGGTACAGGTAGAGGAGCACCAGCAGCAGGCTCACGATGCAGCCCAGCAGGGTCGTCAGGCCCGTGCTGAAGGCCTCCCCGTCCGGCTTGGGGTAGCGAACCGTCACGTTGACCTCGCAGAGCCTGCTGGAGCTGTGGGGGCCGCTCGTGGCCAAGGCCACGTAGACCCCCGAGTGCCAGGGCTCGGCGGCCGCGATGCTCAGGCTGCCGTTGGGGTGGAGCCGCACCGAGCGGTTGCCGTTCCCCGGGGGCCGGATGGGCTCGTGGTGAGGGGAGATCCACATGTAGGAGGAGGCGGCGGGCGGGAGGCTGGCGTTGCAGCCGAGCAGGAGGGGCTCCCCCGCCAGCACCGCCAAGGGCACGGGGGGCGCCTCTTCCGAGCCCGCCGAGCAGTTCTCGAACATGTCGCCGTATTTGAGGAACTTGACGAGGGAGCGCGGCGCCTCGTCCGACACCCTGCACGTGTGCTCCTCGAAGAAATCCCTGACGGAGCTGAAGCCTCGCCGCTCCCAGCGCCGGAGCAGGCCGTAGAGCCGGCAGCTGCAGCGGACGGGGTTGTTGTGCAGGTACAGGCCGTTGCGGACGCTCTCGGGCAGAGCCGCCAGCTCCTCGACGGGGACCCCGCTCAGGCTGTTGGAGGAGAGGTCGAGCGTGCGGAGGCCGCGGCCGCCCGCTCCCCGCAGCCAGCGGAAGGGGAAGGCGGTCAGGTCGTTCCAGCCGAGGTAGACCTCGCGCAGGCCGCTCAGGCGCGAGAAGGCGGCGTCGGCCACGCGCTCGATGCGGTTGTCGTAGAGCAGCAGCTCCTCCAGGCTCGCCAGCCCCTCGAAGTAGTGCGCCTCGACGGCGCGGAGGCGGTTGGAGGACAGGTCGAGGTGGCGCAGGCGGGACGCGTTGCGGAAGGCGCGCGGGGACAGCTCCCGCAGGCGGTTGTGGCCGAGCAGCAGCGCCTCGAGGTTGGGCAGGCCGGCGAGCCAGCCGTCGGGGAGGCCGCCCAGCCCGTTGTGGCTGAGGTCGAGGGTGGCGGCGCCGGGCGGCAGCGCGGGGGGCACGGCCAGCAGCCCCCGGCGGCTGCAGCTCAGCACGTCCGCCGCGCAGATGCACGCGGCGGGGCAGGCGCGGGGCAGGGCGCCCACGGGCGGCCCCAGCGGCAGAACCAGCAGCAGAGCCAGCAGAGCCGGCAGCGGCTCCGCCGACCGGGGACCCCGCGGGGACGCGTGGGCGGCAGCGGCTCTGGCGGCAGCCGCCTCCCGCAGCCCCGAGCGCAGGGCTCGCTCCGCCGGCCGCATCCCGCTCCGACTCACCGCAGACAGACCGGGCGCGGGGACGCAGCCCATTGGTGCGGGCACGGGCGGCGCTTAACCCCCTGCGCCCCGGAGAGAGCGGCGAGAGGCGGTTAACCCCCTGCGCCCCGGAGAGAGAGGAGACAGCGGCTCTTAACCCCCTGCGCCCCGGAGAGAGCGGCGCTTAACCCCCTGCGCCCCAGAGAGAGGAGAGAGCGGCTCTTAACCCCCTGCGCCCCGGAGAGAGAGGAGAGAGCGGCGCTTAACCCCCTGCGCCCCGGAGAGAGAGGAAAGAGAGCGGTTAACCCCCTGCACCCCAGAGAGAGCGGCGGTTAACCCCCTGCGCCCCGAGAGAGAGGAGAGAGCGGCTCTTAACCCCCTGCGCCCCGGAGAGAGAGGAAAGAGGCGGTTAACCCCCTGCGCCCCGGAGAGAGAGGAGAGAGCGGCGCTTAACCCCCTGCGCCCCGGACAGCGGCTCTTAGAATCATAGGACAAGCAGGTTGGAAGGGACCCTTCGGATCTTCTAGTCCAACCATTCCTATCGAAACCTCTTAACCCCCTGCGCCCCGGAGAGAGAGAGAGCGGCAGTTAACCCCCTGCGCCCCAGAGAGAGCTGCTCTTAACTCCCTGTGCCCCAGAGAGAGCGACTGTTCACCCCAAGAGAGCAGCTGTTAACCCCCCGTGCCCCGGAGAGAGCAGCTCTTAACCCCTTGCGCCCTGGAGAGAGCGACTGTTCACCCCAAGAGAGCAGCTGTTAACCCCCTGTGCCCCGGAGAGAGCGGCTCTTAACCCCTTGCGCCCCGGAGAGAGTGACTCTTCACCCCAAGAGAGTGGCTGTTAACCCCCTGTGTCCTGGAGAGCGGCGGTTAACCCCCTGCGCCCCAGAGACAGCAGCTCTTAACCCCCCATGTCCTGGAGAGAGTGGCTGTTCACCCCCTGCACCCCGGAGAGAGTGATGGTTAACCCCCTGCGCCCCGGAGAGAGTGGCTCTTAACCCCCTGCGCCCCGGAGAGAGTGGCTCTTAACCCCCTGTGCCCCAGCTCGGGCTCACCTGGTGTCGCTGGGCTCCTGCCTCCCCCCAGAGCCAGTCCCAGATCCAGCGCTGCCCTCGCCGAAGGAAGCAGCAGCCTCGGCACTGGTGGAAGCGTCTGCTCAGGTGCCCTTCACCTCGTCCCTGCTGGTGATGGAAGCTGGGGAGAGGCACAGCCGAGCTCTCCTGCCTCACCCTGGTAGCCACAGCCTGGTGTGAGGCTGCTGGGAGCTCCCCTTGGGGGGTGCCGGCTACCTGAGCCGCCCTGCGGCTCCCCAGGCTCCGCGGGCAGCTCTGCGGGAGCTGCAGCCTCGCGAGCGCTAATGCACATTATTGATCGCGGGAGCTGCTCTGGGGCTGTGCTGGAGCTCCATTCCCTGCTGAGCAGCCACGGGGCTGGGGGCGGCATCTGCCCAGCTGTGCCCTGGGCTTGTCCCCATGGGGCACAGGAGCTCCCAGGGCTGTGCCCATCACCTCTGCCATCACCATCCTGCTGTGGAGGGGCCAGGGAGCTGGTGTCCCCAGGGCTGCTGCAGTGCTGGGGAGGCTGCTCCTCGAATCCTGTGTCCAGTTGTGGGCCCCTCAGCACAAGGAGGATGTTGAGGCTCTGGAGAGAGTCCAGAGAAGAGCAAAGAAGCTGGTGAAGGGGCTGGAGAAGAAGAGGAGCAGCTGAGAGAGCTGGGGGTGTTTATCCTGGAGAAGAGGAGGCTGAGAGGAGACCTCATTGCTCTCTACAACTACCTGAAAGGAGGTTGTGGAGAGGAGGGAGCTGGGCTCTTCTCCCAAGGGACAGGGGACAGGACAAGAGGGAATGGCCTCAAGCTCCACCAGGGGAGATTTAGGCTGGAGATTAGGAGGATGTTTTTCACACAGAGGGTCATTGGGCATTGGAATAGGCTGCCCAGGGAGGTGGTTGAGTCACCTTCCCTGGAGGGGTTTAAGGGACGAGTGGACGAGGTGCTGAGGGACATGGGTTAGTGTTTGATAGGAATGGTTGGACTAGAAGATCCGATGGGTCTCTTCCAACCTGGTTGTTCTCTGATTCTCTGATGCTGCAACAGAGCTCTGAGCGTGTGTGTGTGTGTGTGTCTGTCCGTCCATCCCTGTGCAGGGCCGAGCGTGCGACGGCCGTGCTGCTGGCAGATCCCTGCTTCCAGCTGCGCTCCATCCAGTACCTGCTGGGCCATGCCGAGCCCTCCGCCCTGGCAGCTGCCGCCCCGGCCAGCGACAAGCGCCACTTCTCTCTGCACACCTGTAAGTGCCAGCGCGGCCCCCGGAGCTGGGAGGGGACTGGGCTGTGCTGGCTCCTGGGGCAGGGTCCCTGACTCCCCTTTGTCCCCCAGCAGCGGCACTTGGGATGTGCTGTGTCCAGTGCCCACTCGTGCAGCCATTCCTCCCCTCACAGCCTCTGTCCTGCTGGTTGTGCCCAGCACGGGGAGTCCTGTCCCCAGTGTCAGGCTGGTCCCCGAGGGGCTGCAACCCCCCCCCCCCCCCCCCCCCCCCCCCCCCCATCACTCAGCATCCTTGGGCACTTCCTGAGTCCCCTTGGCCCCACACAGCCTGATCTGTCCTCACAGACACAGAGTACATCAGCCCCGAGGAGCTGGCGAAGGTGGACAGGATGCTGAACCACCTGAGTGAGGAGTCCAAGCAGGCGGCTGCCACCACCCTGGTGAGTCCCCAGCCCCGTCCCCAGCCCTGGCACAGCCACCCTGGGACCCAGGGCTGCTCCTGCTGCTGCTAACTGCCTCCCCCTGCCCTGCAGCCAACCAGCGAGGAGGATCTGTGCCCCATCTGCTACGCACACCCCATCTCGGCCATCTTCAGGCCCTGCTCACACAAGTCGTGCAAGTGAGTGGCTGCAGGCGAGAGCCTCGGCGGGAAAGCTGGGGAGGGGCTCTCGGGCAGGGAGGGCAGGGGGAACGTTTGGAAGCTGAGAGGGGGAAGACTGAGATGAGCTCTTAGGAAGAAATGCTCTCCTGTGAGAGGGGGAGGCCCTGGCCCAGGTAAGTGGTGGCTGCTCCATCCCTGGGGGTGCTGGAGGCTTTGAGCCCCAGATCCAGGGCTGGGACTGGATGGGCTTGGAGGTCCAAACCCAAACCATCCCCCGAGTCTGTGAGGGCCGTGGCAGGGGAGCTGATGCTCTTGCCTCCTGTCGCAGAGCCTGCATCAACCAGCACCTGATGAACAACAAGGACTGCTTCTTCTGCAAGGCAACCATCACGGGGGTGGATGACTTCACCAAGCCGGCCAGCTCCTAGCGCCAGCCCCACACCTCGGGCTCCCCCACCGACACCCCTGAGACTCGGGGCCGGGACCCAGCCTGTGGGGCTGGGGACTGCAGGGGCAGAGCCCCGAGGCCGGGCTCTGGGGCCACCGCGCCCCTCACGCAGCAGCCTCCCTGCCCCCCCGAGCCGCTCTCAGGGAGGGGAGCCCGAGGCCTCGGCTTGCGGCAGCAGCAGGAACGCGCGGCAGCCCCGGGGCTGGGGCAGGGGGGCCAGGCTGGGCGTTCGGGCTGTTCCGCGCCCCCGACTGGGGCTGCCTTCAGCAAATGCAGCATTAAATTATTCTTCCTTACGTGGTGCTGAGATGTGGAAAGGGGCAGCCAGGCCGGCCCTGCCGGGCGACCCACGGCTTGGGCCGTGCTCAGATGAGGCCGAGCGGTAGATGGAAATAGAAATATTTAATCTGGGTAGCGCGGGGCCCACCGGGGGCTGCTACATGATGATGCGCGGCTCCGGCACAGACTCGGCGATGGATTTGTGTGGCAGCACGTTGGCCCCGTTGAGGTAGAGCTCGTCGTTGACGATGACATCTTCGCCCAGCACCGTCACGTTTTCCATGCGCACCTGCCCCGGAGAGGCCCCGTCACACCTGCCCGGACTCAGTGCCTCCTGCCCCAGCACCAGCGCGTCCCTCCGGCCACAACACGAGGAGGAGGGAGGGCGGGAGCTCAACCCCCCGTACGGCAGCCACGTCCTCACCCACTGGCCCACGGAGCAGCTCCAGCCCACGATGCAGGACTCGAGCCAGGAGTGGGAGCGGATGCGTGCTCCCTCCAGCACGGTGCAGCGCTTGATGCGCACCCCGTCCTCCACCACCACACCCCGCCCCGATCGTCACGTTGGGGCCGATGACGCAGTTGGCCCCGATCTTGGCACTCGGGTCCTGGAAGGAAGAGGAGCTGCGGCCGAGCTGGGAGAGCGGAGCGCTCGGCACCACCCGCAGCCTTTAGCCGGCGCGAGGACAGCGCCGACGGGACAGGGAAAGCCGGTGACGGTGGGAGCCGGCGCTTACCACCAGCACGTTCCCTACAACACCGGGCCCCGAGTGCAGCTTCTCGGGGTTCTGCGTCCGCAGCGCCTGCAGGTACATGCACATGCCCGTCAGGAAGTCTTTGGGCTGCCCGATGTCCATCCAGAAGCCTGCGGGGACAGAGCTGCGGTGACAGCGCCAGGCGCAGGGGCAGCAGTGTGTGTGTGTCAGCCCCTCGGTGCGAGCCCCCTGCTCACCCTGCAGCTCCATGGCGTAGAGCTGCCCGTCCTGCGCCATGGCCGGGAAGATCTCCTTCTCGATGGAGGTCGGACGCAGCTGCGGGAAGGGCAGGGGCTGAGCGAGGGTCCCGGCCGCCCAGCGCAGCCCCCGGGACCCTCGCCCAGCGCAGCCCCCGGGACCCTCGCCCAGCGCAGCCCCCGGCGCTGCCCCTACTACCTGGATGCGGCGCAGGATGCCAGGGCTGAAGATGTAGAGTCCGGCGTTGATCTTGTTGGACACGAAGACGCGCGGCTTCTCCACGAAGCGCAGGATGCGGCCGGAGTCGGGCTCGCTGACCACCACGCCGTACTTGGCCGGCTCCTCCACGCGGGTCACCACGATTGAGCCCTCCCGGCCGTGCTGCCGGTGGAACCGGGCCAGCGCCGCCAACGGGAACTCGCAGATGACGTCGCTGTTGAGGACAAAGAAGGGCTCCCCGCCCTCGGCCAGCAGCTCCCGCGCCAGCGCCAGCGGCCCCGCTGCCCAAGGGGACCGCGTCAGCCCAGCGGCCCCGCACCCGCAGCGGACCCCGCGAGCCCCCGGCCCCAGCCACACCCGCCCCTCCGCCCCCGGTGTCCTCCTCCCGGTGCCCCCCACACCCGCCCCTCCGCTCCTACCGGTGCCGAGCGGCTCCTTCTCGTGGGACAGGGCGATGCGGATGCCGAGCTGCGGGGAGAGGGTCAGCGGCCTGCGGGGGGTGTGCGGGGGGCGTGCGGGGAGGGGGCGCGGCGCTTACCCCGCTGCTCCTGCTGGCGCATGGCGGCCTCCAGCGCCTCGGACATGTAGCTGACCGCCAGCACCACGAAGGTGACGCCCGCCTGCGGCACCGGGAGCGGGTCAGCGGCGGCGGCGGCGGCGGCGGCTCGGGGGGCCCCGCGCGCCCGGCCCCACCTGCCGCAGCGCCTCCAGCTGGTGCAGCAGCAGCGCCTTGTTGCAGAACTCCACCAGCGGCTTCGGCCGGCTCAGCGTCAGCGGCCGCAGCCGCGTCCCGAACCCCCCGACCAGGATCAGCGCCCGCATCGCGCCGCGTCAGCCGCCTCCTAACGCC
>JAUMJK010002236.1:0-21452 GCA_033558105.1 Coccyzus lansbergi | reverse complement strand
GGCGGGGCTAAGGTGACATTGTATTTGTTGAGGCGTTGGTGTAGTTGCAGCGTGGGCGGGGCCGGAATGTAATGAGCGAGATTATGGGGAAAAGACGGGGCAGTGGGCGTGGCCCAGCGGAGGCGGGAACCTGCTGGTGGGCGTGGTCTGTGGCGATGGGCGTGTCCCGGCGGAGCTCCTCGCTCCCCCCGGCCGGGCGGGCACACTGGCCGCGGGCGGTGGGGTGACTCTCCGTCATTTCCTCCCCTTATCGCCCCATCTCGCCGAGAATGCCCGGCATCACCGGGAACTCGCACGGCGACCCAAAGTGCCCCAGCGGGAATGACCGAACAGAGGAGGCGCATGATTTTCCTTGCGGAAAGAACTGCCATCGTCCCTTGCCCCCGGACGACTCCGGTGGTTTGGAACGCCTGCCACGAAATGGAATTTTGCTTAATTTAGCTTGGGAAGCTGCCGGCCCGGACCCTGGGGTCAACCCCAGCGTCCCTGAGAACCAGCGCGTCCCAAAAAGACAATGTTTTGGTTTGACCTTCACAATGACTTCAAAAGAATATAATGGTCTGAGTATGCTCAGGAGTATTGCATGGGGGATTTTATAGACAGTTTAGACAATGGGCATTTCATAAGAGTCATAGAATAGTTTGGGTTGGAAAGGACCTTAAAGATATCCAGCTCCAACCCCCCTGTCACGGGCAGGGACACCTCCCACCAGACAAGGCTGCCCAAGACCCCATCCAGCCTGGCCTGGAACACCTCCAGGGATGGGGCAGCCACAGCTTCCCTGAGGAACCTGTGCCACTACCTCACCGGCCTCATTGTGAATAAATACCCCTTATGTCTAGTCTAAATCTGCCCTTGTCCAGTTTATACCCATTGCCCTTAGTCCTATCACTACAAGCCTTTGTAAACAGTCCCTCCCCTACCTTCCTTGTAGCCCCTTCAGATACTGGAAGGTCGCTCTTAAGGTGTCCTTGGAGCCTTCTCTTCTCCAGGCTGAACAAGCCCAACTCTCAGCCTGTCCTCATACGGGAGGTGCTCCAGCCCTCCAATAATTCTTGTAGCCCTCCTCTGGACCTGTTCCAGCAGCTTCATATCCTTCATTATACTGAGGATTCCAGATATAAGATCAAATTGGGTCATTGGGCATTGGAACAGGCCGCCCAGGGAGGTGGTTGAGTCACCTTCCCTGGAGGTGTTTAAAGACACGGGTGGATGAGGTATTGAGGGACTTGGTTTAGTGTTAGATAGGAATGGTTGGACTAGAAGATCCGATGGGTCCCTTCCAACCTGGTTGTTCTGTGATTCTGTGATTCTGTGAAATTAAAACCTGTAACAGGCATTTTAAAGTAACAATCTGATATTTAATGTAGACGCAAAAGAATTCTTGAGAGAATAACTTTATGATCCATCCATTCAGTTCAGAAAAAGATGCATAATGGAACATAGAAGACACATGAAAAAGCATAAGTTTAAAGGTTACAATAATAAATGAATTAATAAAAATAAGTCATAAATACATTACTGGTGGTGACATTTTCTGAGTGACTATCAACAAAACCCAGCATTTTAACACCTAAGCATTTATCAATCTTGACCAAGGACCCATTGAGGTCAAAGAAAGCCCTCACAGGTGACTTTAACAGGAGCCAATTGGAGACTGGAGTGCTGAGACAAAATGTGTTCTTGTAAAAGCATCATAGGTGTGATTCTTTAATAACACAGATTTAAAAAGATGAACAGAATTCTTACCACCCTTGTGATATAAGCTATCAAGAAATTTTCAGGTTCTCAGTTATTAAGAGGAGAAATCCTTTCTAATACCATTCCAGTATTTACAATCAATATGCCAATTCTGCTCAAGTTTTGAAGAATGAATGAAGCATCAGTAGAAGACATCTGCCTTGTTCTCAAGATTTGTGTTTCTTCCCAGCCTGTCTCTCCCAATGTATCTTCTTTCTGGATTGTATTTTAAACTTTTTGTCTTGCCAATCAAGTTTCCTAGCCACCCCTTCTGTTGAGCTCCTGTAGTGATCCTGACCAGGAGACCACTGTTACATAGAGGAGGACTGTAGTGTGTTTGTGCTGCCTGTACAGCCTGGCCTGCAGACCTGTGTTGTGTTGTGTGTATCCATTGGCAGCAGAATAAGCTTTGTAGTTCATTGTAACAGGAGTCTGCTGGCAGCTCCCACTTGGTGTTGGTGATTACACCACCTGTGTGTCCTTGCCTTTATCTAAAAGTGCAGCCAGAGGTTCCCATGTGAACACCCTTTCTG
Organism: Coccyzus lansbergi; assembly: GCA_033558105.1. NCBI lineage: Eukaryota > Metazoa > Chordata > Aves > Cuculiformes > Coccyzidae > Coccyzus > Coccyzus lansbergi. The sequence continues at coordinate 19,179 of JAUMJK010002236.1, read as the reverse complement.
TTTGGCAGTAGAAATTATGGCTAGAAAAGTTTTCTAATAAGAAGAACCTATAATGACTGAAATGGGAAACCCTTTTCTATGGATGGGGTCTGCAGAGCATGCTGTGCCTGTTCCAGGCTACACGGCCAAGAGTTCCCAGCATCTCCAGGGGTGTAGGATTATTTATGCTATCCTATCTTTCTTTACTGTGCTTGTTCTAATGAACAGCAGTTTAAATGATACTTCACAGAGCTGGAGTGCCTTTCTTACTGGGAACCTATTGCACCCGCACCTCTGAATGGACCAGCACCTCCTGGTTCAAAACAGTTCCTACAGCATTTGCACTGCTTTCCCTCTGACATGTCACATTAAACTGCTCTGGATTACACCTCTGAGTCACCAGCCACAGAGTTTAGTCCTAGGACAACAATTTTTCTGTTTCATCCATCACTAACCAAAGGAGCATTAGTCTGCTTAGCCTAAACGAAGGGCAGCTGCCATATCCAACAGTTTCAACAAGATCATGACTATTTGATTGACTAACACCTGTCATGTATGACCAGGTCAAATATGAATCATAGAAGTTAATATATGAAAGACGATTTGGTTCACTCAATGGGTTAGTGTGGAATTTTAGACTATTATCAAGCCTGTCTATCTATCCCATGATAACTGTAAGAACCACCTGTGACTTTCCTTAGAAATTACTTCCTTCTTGTCAGGATTATTTTTCTGCCATTTTGCATATAGTTTAATAACTTTAGCCAATCCTTTTTAGCATTATCTCATTTTTGCAAAAATTCTATGTTATGAAAGCTAGCATAAACCCCAAATTCCACTTCATGTTAAATAGGTACTGATCTGCTTTTATCACACTAAATTACAAACTGAACATGCTATTCCTTTCTTGGCTTTCATCCCTTACATTGAAGAGCAATTCCAACACTGCTACTTTTGCCTCTGCGTTCATAGTTTCTCAGCTGTATTCATATTAAGTATATACCAATTATCAGGTGTGCTCTAGAAGCATTCTCAGCCAGTTTTAGAAATGGCATTCTCTATATCTTGGCAACCAACATAGTTCTGCTTCAAGAGAGATAACAGCTTGGCATCAGAAGCCCAGCTCCTAGGTGCAATGACATGATCCCCCAGACAGTTGAGTCAATGAAAGGAACAATGACATAGCCTGCAGACTTGCTTATGAATAGATAATTACAAGTTACACATTCCCACATGAACACATTACATCAGTTTAAAAGTATTTCTTATACAGGAAGTTATTAATAATCCCATGGAAACACAGTGAACAAGGTGTGAGTCTCAGCAGTTTCAGTAAATTGCTACTACAGAGGTCTATGATACATTTACTAAATGTCACAGATACCCTGAGAGTTTTCAGGAGACACTTGATAAAGCTGTATCTTGTAAAAAACCCAAAGTGTGTTGCAGATAGACAAGCAGTAAAGCAACATACAGTTTCATTGAGTAATATTTTTATCAAAATTGAAATTGCATACTACCAGTAGAATAAACATGAGAGAATTTGGTCCTTGGAGAAAGTGCTGTGCTTACTACCCCAATACTCAAACTTCACAAACTAATTCCCACACAGCATAAGCAAAAATCAAAGTAAGATGTGTAACTATACTGACAGTGGTATTAAGTGGAAATATGACAGACTGTAGCTGGCAGACCCCTTTTACAACAATACTTAGGATAAAATGAAGCTTGGTGTATAACTAGATCAAAAAAATGGTTAAAAGTAATGAGGCATAACAAATATGCTTTGGGGAAGTTAAATACAAACAAACAAACAAACAATGTTAAACCAAAATTGCCTTAATATTCTTCTCAGCCTAATATTCATTTATCAAATTTAACAGATGAACCCCTTAATTTAATGGAATTAAGTAAACCCAGCAATTCTCCTGGAATTGCTACTTGCTTTTAAAAGAAAAGAATAAACATTGTGTGTCGTTAAAGTATCCTTTTTGTGAATGAGACATTGTTAGTAGTAGCACAGGGATTACTAGAGAATAAATGTGTTTCCTCTGAAAACTGGAAGGTGGAGAACATCGTACCAAGGACAAAAGCCTCTTTGCAGATCATGATGTGTACCAGAGCATGGTACCTATTTTGTGCGGCATGTCTATTCCATGGAAATCCCCAAACATTTGTTCACTGGGGTAGGGGTTGCAACATGAAGTTCACCCCCATCCTGTTGACACACTTTCCTTGCCACATACTGCGTGTTGGTGTCTCAGTGCCTTGCGGAGTGGTCTGGGGGAACGGCACTGCAGAGGCTCACAGCTCAGCCGGGCAGGTAAAGCTGCACTTTAGACAGGTGCAAATGCCCACCCTGGAGCAGCCAGCCTCAACATCGCATCCTAGCATAATTCAAAGACACTTCAGCCAGTTGTCACAACCGGAGAGCTATTCTCAGCGCTATGGCTATTCTTGCGTGCAAGTTCTTCAAAAGACTTGTGATCTGTCATTATTTTTATGGAGCTGTTTAGAAACTCATATATGAAAGGAAAAAAAACCCAAAACTTAAATTGAATTATAAAGTACACAAACTCAGACAATGAAGGGAATGGACAAGGGCAGATTTAGACTAGACATAAAGGGGAATTTCTTCACAATGAAGCCAGAGAGGCACTGGCACAGGTTATCCAGGGAAGCTGTGGCTGCCCCATCCCTGGAGGTGTTCAAGGCCAGGCTGGATGGGGTCTTGGGCAGCCTTGTCTGGTGGGAGGTGTCCCTGCCCATGACAGGGGGCTGGAACTAGATGATCTTTGGGGTTCCTTCCAATCCAAACTATTCTATGATTCTAAATTTTAAGATAAAATTCTGGAACATCTGGTAATTTGTATCAACATTTCAGCTATGATTTTTTAGTCTCCATAAACTCCTTTTTTTTTGTGAAAACCAGCAGAGGGAGACAGGTTCTTTTTTAGTCCTAAAGAAAGCAAAGGATTGTATTACATCCTCAGAAATATACCTTCTAAAAATTCAATATAATTTTCTAGATTAGTCTCACAATGCCTTTTCTTGGTAACTTTGAACTTTATTTTTAATACTCCCTTTGTTCTGAGTGTTTATTCAAGCTTAAATGGCTATTGCTAACATCTGCAGATGTCTATTCTGTAGTATGTTCCTATTAATATTTCACAGAGGATTCCTTTCAAGGAGAAAGGCAATATCAGTGTTAGTAATGAATGAAAGAAAAAAATAGGCCATGGTTATGTTTTTATTGTTTCACTGTTATGCAACAGCTTGCATGTGCTTTCAGCATGTGCAAGGTCTGCATACAGCTCGCAAAATCTAAACAATAATTTCATCTGACTTTATATACAAGATGCACATATAAGGTTCAACCTAAGATGAAAATTCTGTTCTGCAATCGAAAAATACCACTAATAGTTTCTACTGCAAGTAAAATCTCCTCTTGGGTTAATTTCTTAGGAACCAAATCCTGATTCAATAAGTGGGAATTTAAGCACCAGAAGCCAAAATACTATTGTAGATCTTGGCACAGAAACTTAGGTATGTCACACACCATTTAGGCAACATTCTCTTCACAACAGGGTATACATCTGAAGTCCACAAAAGATTTTTTGTATTTACCCAAATTTATTTGAATTATGTGTGGAGGAGCTACCGGATCAGGGAACTGAAGAAGTGGAGTAATTTAAAACATTTCACTACTTGTTTTACTGTAAATCTTTTGTGAGAATTCATCACTTTATATAATTTTTCATACAACTTTCATTTATAGATGGTTTATATTATCAGAGAAGATCCTATAAGAAATGATTTTTGGATAGGATGTTTTATGCGTAGATAAACATGATTTTTGTCATTTGAAAGCCTTAACTATAATGAAGTTTCTGGATATTCCTAAAAGGGACTGGAATTAGAAGAGTTAGAAAATTGCATGCAGAAACTGTCTCTGTGCTGCAGTATACTCAGGAGGTACACTGGGATAGTTGTTAGTCTATAGTGTGCTTTGGTAGGGGCTATTAATATAAGTATGATGCCAGAAAAACCTGAGGGAGAAACTGCAGGCAACAGGATGTGTACCTGGAAATAGCAATCATTCCTCAGGTAAAGGTAATTGGAAAGACTTCTGGTATTTAAAATCCCAATCACAGCCAGTCATGCTTAATCAGATATCTGAAGGCAGAGGATGACAAAACTTCATATTCACTACTCACTTAACTATTCTGCATCAAAGACTTGAAATAAAAGAAAGAAACCAGCACTACCAGCAGGAATCCTAGATCAAGAGGCTTCTGCAGTGATCTCTTTGGCAGGCTGCTGAGAAAGAGGCTACAGGGTCATCTCCCAGTTGCCCACATTCCTGCTGCTCCATGGAAGATCCAAGCCCTCACCAATAAAATCTGATCTCTCCTTTTTGGTAAGAGCTAATTGCATGATGATGCTTGTAGTAGCTCTGTGTTTATCAGTAACACAACTTCACAGTTATTCTTTAAAGCATTGCAAGTCAATGAAAATATTCTACTGTTAAAAAACCCCAAACCAGTCCTTATGTCATGTATTAATTTGTAGTCACACAGTGTACACTGTTGAGAATAATTATCTTAACAAGTACATTCAGTGAGGCTGTTTTCATATCCCTGTCCAAGTCTAATTGTGTCATGGCTTAATCCCTCTATTTTAGTATATTTTTTTAATAGTTTTTATAGGGGAAGTTAAGTGCACAATGTGTTTCCTGGAGGATATTTGTAAAGCTGGTTTTCAGGTTAAGGGTCAATGATACAAATTCAACAGATTTTATCTAATGGGTGTTCTTGAAGCAGCAGAATAAATTTAAAATGCCTGAAATCCTTGCCAAGATTATTAATTGTTAAATAAGTATCTTCTAGTTAGGATGACAGTTATGTAAGAGTAGAGATCTGGCACATTATTCAAAGGGAATTATTGCTTGCCTTTGCAGTTTATATTCATGAATACAAAGACATCCATGCTTGAGGGACAAAACTGGATATTGTTTTAATGAAAATTATCTCCAAGTTTGGTGGAAAACTTTTCAGATAGGATTGCAACAGTGAGCTCTCAGAAAAAAGCAGCCAACAGAATTAATACATGTCATAACTCAACTTGACTCTGAGCTTGTGTGCGTGGGAGGAAAAAAGTAGTGTGTTCATGTATGCACTGCTCACTGAGAAACTCTGAGGACAGCTGATCACCATACCTCACAGTTCTGGCTTCATTACAAACCATGTCTTTGTGGATACTACTCAACCATCAGAATAATTCTGCCAAATGTATCAGAAACTTAGTCAGGATCAGGCTTACACACACAAGTGTGGATGTGCAGAACAGGTCATCTTCTAAGGTGTCAGAGAAACACCTAGCAGCATACCATTTTGGGATCCACAGTAATCCTTCTAGAACAAACCAGTGACACGCTGGGCCGCAGAGAAATACAAGCACTCATCCTTACTAAGTGCAGTGCTCAGGCAGTATTGAACCACTTGCAAATCCAGTATTAATGTTAAGAAACTACTTATTTTACAAAAACAAATGTAATATTAAGGTTTAAATTGTAATGGTCCTTTGCTTGAGAAATATACTCAAGAATAACTGAATAATACGGATGAGGATATGGTTAAGGGAATAGCACTTTGATATAGTGTCATTAGTGAATTCTGCCTCTGACACCATAACTAATCTGCCTTCCTAATGGAAAAAATCTTCAGCTACTTTAACTAAATCCCAAGCCTTTCAGAAGAAAAAAGTTACTAAATTGCCTATATGTCATCTGCAAATGTTACTTCATTATAGTACTGTGTAGTCTTTTGGAAGAACAGAAACTCACCCAATCATATCACAATAGCATTAAGCATCACCTTGTATTTTAATTTAAATCAATGGAAAAATTGCTCTGGTTTCACTGAAAGCACAGCCTACAATGAAAAAAAAAAATCTTGGCTTCATCCACCTAAAACCAATTGATGAATTCACCTGCAATGTTTTGGCACCCCTCAAAGGTACTGGGATGAATCTTTGAACTGTGAGACTATGTATTAAAATACCAAACTGATGAGAAGGTACGTCTTCCAGCTATTTGTTAGCCAGACCATCCTGTCCTTCCTAGTCTCACATTATTAAAAACAAGTCCAACACTAACCTGGTCATTAGATTATGAAGCAAAATGGCAATCTCCTATTTAATATTAAAAACCTTTGAAAATCCACGATGTCAGAAAAGCCAGAATTTTTCTAAAACCAAATAGTCTTCATGAGATTTAAAACCTGAATAAAGATGAACATGTTGGTCGTATAAATTGGCACTACCATGCAGTGAAGTATTATTATACATGTAGTTCCTGGCTACATTTTCCTAAAGAAGCAGAGAATACACAATATCGATCATCTCTATCTCTCTCTTTGGTAGAGAAAGACTTTAATAGCTTGTTCTAAAGACAGACAGAAGTGGGTTTTTTTCAGCCCTGAAAATATAAGAAACATTCCCAGGCTTTCGGAGAATTCCCAAGTGTTTTTGAGTATGCACACAGCTCTCACTAAAGGAGGGGAGATATGGTTATGAACCAGATTTGTTTTCCCCAGAATTATTTCTATCATAAATCCTACAGTTTGGAATAATCAGGCAAAAAATGCTATTCTCAATCATACTACATGTATGTGCTTAGTTTTTCCCACATCACAGTTTCATGAGCTTTGTAGTCACCATGCAGTTTTCTAAGGACAGATAGCCAGACAGCTGTATGGGGCTTATACTGAAAGCATTTAAAGAATCTTCTAATCTGATTTTAGTGGAAATTTAACTTGGCTCATTTTCTATTTGCACCAAAGTTTACAGGGTGGATCTTAGACATAACTGAAATGTTCCCCATAAATTTGGAATTTGTTACATGCAGTCTCAAAAGCCATCATTGTGTTGCATTCAGAAAAGGACGGAAGGATGGAAGGAGCAGAGAAAAAAAGCGTGAAAAAAATCTGTTTCCATGACAGCATATCATAATGTTATTTGCTAAGATTCCATCTGACCCCTTGATAAAAGAGATTTGCAGCAAACCCTATTCAGTCTCTGAAAAGCAAGCTGCATGGCGGTATGTGGTTAAAACCAGAACTCAGGTATCCCACCTCTCACAGGCTCTTCTATAACTATTAGATTGTTTCCAGAAATTTTCTTTTAACCCTTTACTTTAGAAACATTCATAATTTTTCAGTCTTCTTTAAGATATGACACTTGGGAGAATTCACTAAACTTTTGGATGATAATCACCAATAACATTTTTCCACTGCTGTATATTTTTTCTGTTGTTTTCATTTTCTCAAATAAGCCTATAGGTTAAGCAGGCTCAAACGAGCATGCCAGGTTATTTCATCACTCTACTCTTGTTAGACCTCACCTGGAGAACTGTGTTCAGCTCTGGGACTCCCAACATGAGGAGGACATGGACCTGTTGGAGCACATCCAGAGGAGTGCCAGGAAGATTATCAGAGGGCTGGAGCACCTCCCATATTAGAACAGCTTGGGCGAGTTGGGGTTGTTCAGCCTGGAGAAGAGAAGGCTCTGGGGAGGTCTTAGAACAGCTTTCCAGTACCTAAAGGGGTCTACAGGAAAGCTGGAGAGGGATATTTTACAAGGATCTGTAGTGTCAGGACAGGTGTTAATGGCTTTAAATTGAAAGAGGGTAAATTTAGATTAAAGGAAGAAATTCTTCACCTTGAGGGTGGTGAGGCACTGGAATAGGCTGCCTGGAGTTGTGGATGCCCTTTCCCTGGAGGTGTTCAAGGCCAGGCTCGATTAGGCTTTCAGCAACCTGATCTAGCAGAAGGTGTCCCTGCCCATGACCAAGGGATTGGAACTGTATGATCTTTAAGATCCTTTCCAACCCAAACCATTCTGTGAAAATAGCATGACTAGCACTTTTTCAAACAAAGGACTTCAAAGATAAATACACTGCTTGTCTAATGGCTAAAAGCAGACAGATGTGATGACAGAAGTAGAGCTTGTATTAAAAGCTCTTGTTTGGTTGGTTTTGGTTTCTTTAAACCCATGCTTAAACTGCATGTCCCTCTGTGATCACTAAGCTTTGAGAATGAATGCTTTGGGCTATTGTAAATGAGGATTTATAGAACTCTGATGCTGATATTTTTACTTGCTTTGAAAACTCTTAAATTACTAAATAACATGGTTGCAGCCTAATACTAGCCCTTAGTGGTCCAAGAGTCAGAATATTTTGATGCAAGTTATTAATTCTTGTCCAAACTCTGAGTCCTGGGAGGGAGCCTATGTCTGCAGTCATTAACATGAAAGAAATTTTGACTTAGGACCAGATGATCAAGCCTTGATGATAAAGCCTTAAGAGACTGAGTATCTAAAAAGGGTTTTTTGCAGTCACTTCAGCTGTTAAAGTTCCTTAAAACCAGAGAAAACAATATTAGTTTAAGAATAGAATAGGAAACAATGTTTCTTTCCATCTCTGCAGGTACAGCAATTCTACTTCACATGCAATCTCTGATTTGTTGGGTAGGCTGGGAGAGGATGACTCTTCAGGAGAACTTGTTAGGGGCTCCTCACATCCCTTTGAACAAGGCATTTTGGGGAGAGGCTCAGACATGCCAGAGAAGGATGAATGAAAAGGATTTGTTGTGAGGCAGGCCTTCTAGTCACCTGGCAATGAAGCAACTGAACCCACACCATTCCTTAGATGAAATTTAACATCTGCAGCCCAGGGCTCACAAAGTTTGATAATACTTTTACAACAAATACTGTTTGTTTAAGTAAACCAGTTTGTCTTGGCTTCAGTTCACCAGACCGCAAAGTGCATGTTATCTAACCGTGTTTTCATGAAACAAGGAACAATTGCAGAGTGCTTTCAGATAGACTGATGCAAGCTTTTGCTTTCTACATTACATTTTTATTCATGGTGGGTATAGAATATGCAAGGATATGGGAGTGAGGCCAGTAGAATTGCCAACATCAGCAAAGAAAATAAGATGAAGAAGAATTGTTCTTGTCCTGATCAATTTTATAGGTCAGTCTGTCTCTTGGACATTTCCATCTACTCTGCTTTTCACAACTGTAAACACGTGCAGCAATTGCAAAAAGTACCATAAAGAAAGGCAATATTCACTATCTTTAATCCAGTGTCAACACCAGAAAAGTAGGCAGTGTGTAGCTAACCACTTTTAGGAAGCTCTTTAGTGTTTTTCCATTTCTAAGCTGTATCAACAGATCTGGAATCAAAGCTTCTGTTTATTTCCAATGTCAGTGCTTTACAACATGGAATAACTTCTTTGCTTCACAGTCTATAAAAATCTAGGCTTAATATTTACCTCTTTCACAGAATAAGTATGAACACTCACTACTGTAAAATATTTCATATTAAAGCTGCCTGTAAGAAGAAACATTATGTAAGTAATGACAGTGTGATGGTCATTTAGCTGCACAATTGATTTGATGTTGGTCTTCCAAAATTATTTTAAAGGTATTCCTTTTCTATTCATATCACTATTGAAATCCTGCTTCTGCAGAAATATATTCTTAGAAATGAATGTTTGTTGCAGGATTATGTAGTAATCATGATTTTCTTTCTACACAAGGTTTTCTGTACCCTTTGCTTCACACTGTCCCTCCCCTGCTTCCTTTCCTGCAATATGAGTCATTCAGGTCAACCACAAAACTTTTCATCCATATTAGAGATATTCAGTAAAATTACCAGTTAGATACCAAAGCAAATGTTTATGTTGGACTCCTCTTTTGAAATAAACTCAAGCTATGCAACAAAATGTTATGCTGATCCTTGAGTTTTCCTACTCCAGAAAAAATAGTTTTGTTTTTTTTTTAAAAAAAGAGCTTATGTTATGATTTATTTGCATTCCTCTACAGTAGGTAGAACCCTGTATTTCCATTTTTTAGGCACACAGCTCAGCAGAGGCAAGCAAATTACAAACAATGCTCCTCCAAATATTCTCACCCAGCCTGATTTTTATTAAAACTGTTGGAGACGAGAAAAAATATTTCTGATGCAGTATTAAACACGGATGAGTTGATAACGAATAAAGATCAATGGCTGTTAAGGTACAAAAGGTGACAGAAGAGTGAAACAACTTCTAAACTACTTGTATGTTTAACTAGGGTTTATGTAAGTTGATAAAAAACACGTGAATTCCCCGCTGCACATCTTTGGTAGAAATGACTTTTTAAAACCTAATCCAAGAAAGGTGAAATTGAGATTATTTGCCTTTCTATAACAAAGTTGCCCCTTGGCACAGATTATTTACACATCTTGCTTCTAATACTACTACTGAAGAGAAAGTGTTTCAACTCTGAAATAGGCAAAGTATTTCCTGATGGCCAGGGTCCAAAACACTGCCGGAAGGAGCAGAACTTGGAACCGTATCCTCCCATTCTTGTAACGTTCAAATTTCCTCAGCAAGTTTTTCGGGAAGAAGATAGTGTTGGGGTCCAACAAGGCAACAACAATACTTTTTGCTAAATATTGTTGCTTTTTTTTTTTTTTACAGTCTGAAGAAACAAATAATATATTGTTCAAATGAGCACACATATATATTTTCTTGTCTACTTTATTTTAAGCTTCCAAAACTGTAAACACTGTCAGCACTATTCTACAAATGTCCACCTTAGAAATCTTTTCTAGCCTTAATGATTCTATGATTCTATTTCATTTCATCATAACGAAGTGAAACAGTGGACAAAAGGGTGCTTCAAGCTGTAAAGGATCTAGAAAGGCTGGAAAGGCTAGAATCAGCTTCCAGACCAGAAATGCTTTTGCTACCATTTCACAGGAAGAGTTGGTCTACAGCATACTCCCCATGGAAGAATAGCAAAGAAAAACAAATAGTTTCCAGGCAGGGGTGAGTCTAGGGAGTGAGACCCACCCTTCACAAACATCTCTGTTGAGCACAAAAATGAAAGGCCATAAATTCTGGTCTAAATCCTCGCTTTCTTATTTCCTGAAAAACATTCAATACACACATTCACCTGCATGTTTGCTCGCACCTATACATGCTCACGCTGACTGGTATGTATGCATATCTTTACATTCACTCAGGCACCTCCTGCAAGCCCATTTGCTTATACACAGCAACTCCTGCTCCAGTTCATGCCCGAGCAAACATGCACACACTCAGACACGCTTGGTCACACAGATGCACCCCCATGTACTCAAGTGTACTTCCCCTTCATCCTTGGAGATTTTTCTTTCTTGAACAACTAATCATTCATTCTTCAGCTATGCCCTTTGCATTTTCAACACCAAGTTCTGCTAATGACACTATTGTTTTATCTGCAATTGAAGATAAATTCTAACAAACTCAGCACCATAACTTAAAAACCTAAAGGAAACAGAAGATTTTTGGTTCATACAATTCATGACAACACAAGGTAGTAGGACTCCACAGTGCCCAAGGAACAGAACTGTACTTTTCATAATTTGCATAGGGAAGTGAAAACTGTGCTCTGAACTTTAATCTCTCAAAGATACATTAGATCCTACCATATCTTTCTCCACAAAGCAGTTAAAAAGCTTATACTTTAACTCTGAAGTGAAATTCAGCACAAGAGGCTGGATAACTTCACAGAGCAGATGACAGCTGAAAATTTGCAACACGTAATACCAAGGAAAGGCAGGTAGTAATGTTCAGCATGTACCTTTGAATTTGCCACCAGATTTGACTGCTTTTTTCTTGTGTTATGAGCAACAGTAACTATTTCTATTTACCTCCAGCATGCCAATCATTACAGGAGTAGACATGTATGTCATATTTACAATATATGTGTAAAATGGATTTATATAAGTGATATAAGCAGTCATATAACAGTCTTTTGTATTTTATGCTATCATTTCCCTAGCAATTCCTAATATTTGCCATTTTGACCACCACTGAGCATTGCACTGATATTTTCATGGAACTTTCTTATTACAAGTAGACAACCTGAGCAGAGAGATAGTCCAGAGCTTGCCATTTTGGATGAAGAGAAAACAAGACTACCTTTTCTCCAAAGCAAATCAGCTTACATTACTAACATATCACTTGCTGCTTCATCACCCAGCTACTGAGTATCACGAGATACTCTGCAGATGTAAGTAAAAGGTCAGCTTTCAATTTTATTGCTATAAGTAATTCTCTGTCATGAGGAAGCTTTCTCACATCAGTTTGCACCTCCTTTGGAATCATTTACGATAACAGTAAAGCACAGAGGCCTGGTACAAATTCCCAGGAAATATCACTGCTGACCTGCCCCCATTCATCCAAGATTTATAAAAAAATAATAATAAATAAACCAAAAAACACAAACACCACAAAAATAAAAACCCCATGCTGACTCCCTCATTTTTTCCCTGTAGCAACTGAGAGATAACTACATGCACATAATTATGACAGATATAAATCTAAAGACAGGCATTTTTTAAAAAATCACTACTACAATCTTGTAAATATTTGGTTGATACTTACTTAGCCTCTGCCTAATGTTCAGATGCTTTTGATATAACAGTGGCACTATATAAACTGTAGTTTACTTGAAAAAATATGTTATAATATATTGATTTACATGAGAAACCAAAGAAAAAGTGCATCAGGAATAAAGTGCTTCATTTTCCTTTAACAGCAGATTTACAGTACTACTTGTTCTGTGAGAGACTTGTGTGATATACATACATCTATGTCCTTAGCCACAAGCCTTTTGTTCTACTTTTTTAATATTTCCATTAGTGGAAATGAGAAGTGAGAAAAGTGCTGTAAGTGATGCTTTTCCTACTGCAACCACAGTATCCCATCTTTTACTTCTTGTTTTGATTCTGTTCATTATTATTTCATTTACAAGCCACCTTTTCTTCAGCTAAGAGCACCAAAATAGCTTGTACCAACATAGACGTCTTACCTCCTTCTTAAGCAAGATATTGTTCCTCTCTGCCTTCTCTTCATGACTCTTCCATGCTGTTTCAAATCTTCTTATCTTGTATGAGCATTCATATTTTTCTACACCTTCAAAACAGTGAAACCTATGGTTATTTTTGAGACTAGGCTTTCTTCCTCAATTTACTCTGTTCTTTCCTTCTGGTTATACTATGGTTCTTGCCTCTGTTCTAACAATAAGCATTTTGGAGGTAAGATTGCACCTGTTTCTCCGACCACATCTCCTTCTTTGTTTCTAAAGCACTCTGCATCTTTGTCAGGTATTAGTAAACGTGCATGTAAATAAACTTTCTCTACAGAAAACAAATGATTTCCTTTGTTAATCAGTACAGAACTGAAATTTTCAGGGAAGCCTTCCTTCTCTGGATCCCTAAACTGAAGTCCTGGATCACCGGCTTACTCATATAGAAATATATATTTTACAAAATCTTGCAGAACTGTAAACAATACTCAAAAAGAAGTAGGTATAGACCCAAGCATATGCTTTAACAATTTGCTGCACCAAGGCCTGAATACTGTTGTTTCCAAATAAAGTTATTTAGCTGATAAATTTCTGTTTAAGAGCTGCTGAATTTAAGAGCAAAATTTGATTAAGCATGTTTACCTGTATAAAATGTCCAGTTGAAACAGAACCCTATTTGATCAGACTAAGATTGATTATTTTCATTCTAGGGTAGCCACCTTATTGAAATTCAGTAAACAAAATTTTATATTATTAAAACTTCTATTTCTCCTCATTTTTTTCTAAGTCTTTCTAAGTTCACAGTGTATTTCATTTTTCCTTTTCCTTTCACATACCTTATGCAGAAAGAGAAAAAATATTTCTTTCGTAATTTTAAGATTAGAAAATCAGTCTGAAAATGAATACATCATTCTGAAATCTGCAACAGAAGGCTAGCTAGGTACATGCCCAAGAAAGGATAGGGAGAACACAAGAGATAATGTTGGATAGCTTTAGATTTAAAAACTTCCATAGACAAAAAGCATTCTTATACTGCATCCAAGCTTTTCAGTATTTAACAGAAAAGGGTACTGGAATTTCTACTTCTGCAACATAAATAATTGCAGTTAAACTGATAACTCATCTCTATTCTAGAATTTAGGGTTTGGGCAACATTAAAAGACTACAGATTTTTTTTTTCCCCTATCTCTTCAAATTTACTAGTGTAATAGAATCCTCCTCAAAAGATGCAACAAATAGGCTCTCATTACGTGTAATTGAATAGATGATTAGCTTTCAAACAGGAATAAGAAGCACATTTAACCAGAACAATCCATCTCATTTTTTGTTTCAATTAACCACATGACATGACCAGACTCAGATCCACCAAGGGACCAGACTCAGGCACTTTCAGTCACAAATAGGCAGAGATCCCACCCCATGGCTACATTCACACTGCCAGATGTGCCTCCCATCATGGGAGGGACACTGGCACAGCCCCAGAAAGCCAGGGATCTGCCCTACCCAGAGGTTCTCCACGCTTCAGTTAAAGCAGGATCCAGACCAAAATGAGAGAGAGGAAAGTTAAGTAACATAACTAACAAGGCTACAGTACTTATCAGCTTGTGATTGAGAGAAGGTGAAAACAATCTCAAAATAGTCAAAGCAATGATAGAAATCTCCACTCCAAGCAGCAGGCTTAACAACAGCATAGGACCTATGAGAAGAAAGAGGAAAAGATATCAACTTTCACCTGTTGGTTATTTGTTTCTAAAACAGAAATATATTGCTCCTTGTTTTTGCCACTAAGGGATGAGGTATCTTGCACTTAGCTTAGAATACTTGCCATGTTGTAGGAGTATATTGTGGTTTAATTCACAGGAATTTATTAATCCATTTATGAATTCCTACATTTGCCTTATGAAACAACAGGTTAGAAGTATTCCCCTTCCCAGCATTCATGTATTCTTAAGTGACTGCAATTTTTAGCCCTGAATTGCAATATTTGGATTAGTTCTATCCAAAGTTTTTTGTTCTAAATTTCATTTTCTAGAATGGCTTGTACTAGCCTAAAGTAACAGGAAATGCTGTTGCAATTTTACAACAGAAAGATGTCTTGCCTCAGTAAATTTGTCACAGTTGTGTAAGAAACAGTAAATCGGTCCCATATATCAAGTAGGAGAGTAAGACTGGCTACACATGAGTTAACAACAGAAGATCTAGCAAACTTCGAGGGTAATAGTCTTCCCAGTGTAAAAGAGACTATGCAATTAAAAAAAATTAATAAAGGCATAATTCCTCTACTCCCATTTTACTTGTGATACTTGCAGTAGGACTTCAATGTGAGGAAGTAATTTTATTGAGAGAAAAACCTAACCCTGTTACAACAGGAGACAACACCCACAAAACACTAACTAGTACAGAACAGTCTGCTGAAAGCCAGGATATAGCTATAACTGATAAGCTCATAGTACCAGTAGCTACATTTGGATAAACATTTCCTGGCAGCTTATATATTAAAAAAAATAAAGTAGTATTAATCAAGGAGGACATGAGCTGTACTAATTCAAACTGGGCGCAGATTGCAGGTGAAGGTCCACCAGAGAAATAAAACTTATGGGCCATACACTAAGCTAAGTACCAACTCATATACTTCATCTGAAACCAATGCCTCGTCAAGGAGACATCAGCCACATATTAATTCTCACCAGTGAATCAATTGCATTCTTGCCTGCCACTTTCATATGAAGGCAACACACCACCCACACCAAATACATCAGGTCCTTAATTATGACCCTTTTAACTTTATGTCCACTATATTGTTTCCATTAGACCTGTGGATATGTCTACTAACTGTTGCTGTTAGGAAACATAGTAAATTACTTTAGCAGCTCTGTGGCTAGGATGTACACATCACAGTAAACCACGCATTGTCCTAGTTAAGTATGAATTTTTCAATACCAGCGCTGCCACAGCCATAGATGCATGGAGGATAAACTCTGTTCTCATTTTTTCCTAATTCAAATGAAAATATTTATAATTTGACTTCTGTCACTACTGCTTCTTTTGATGGACAGAGCTGTGTGGGAAAAAAACCCAGGCACTTTAGCACCAACCTTGAAGCTATCAGCTTGATCTGTCCTTAAAACACAAACTAATGCTAATAAGTTAGCCTTTCTAACCACTTTCACTCCGAGGAAACAACACTTGCTGCTGCCAATGGCAGAAGTAGCATCTGTCGCTGTTTCCAGAGCAGAGGGACAGAAGAAGAAGATTTAGGAGCCAGAGTTTAAGACTACTGCTTCAGAGACATTTGACTACCTAATTC
The DNA here is from genome assembly GCA_033558105.1 of Coccyzus lansbergi. Lineage (NCBI taxonomy): Eukaryota > Metazoa > Chordata > Aves > Cuculiformes > Coccyzidae > Coccyzus > Coccyzus lansbergi. The sequence continues at coordinate 2,990 of JAUMJK010002236.1, read as the reverse complement.
TTCATTCTGCTGACAAGAGTTTTAATACCAGTAACCTTCCACAAAACAAAAGTAACAGAAAAAGAAAGTATCAACGACACCCTGATATATAGGAGCTCTCTAGAAATTCTACTCATTTTCACTGAAGTACTGGAACGGGGTAATGTAACGTAACGGTAGCCACAGTCAGTCCGACCTTCTATTCTGCCATGGTATGTCCAGCATTAAGAACACTGTTTCTCAATATCAGATTAAAGTAACTGCTTTGGTTGCAATACTGAAATCCTTGGCAGTTTTCAATCCTTGCAGCTTCCTGCATGTTGAAAATGGAGTAACGCTTACGAACCCAGAAAGTATATTCTAAACTATCTAAACCAGCAATCACACAAGCTGTGTGACTAAACCCAGGGAAGGTCTCAGCTAAACAGACCCAAAAACCAACGCACAAATCCAAAGCAATTAAGTGAAAGGTGAAAAAGTAAAAAAAAGTCAAGGACCAGAAAAAGAAGAATCAATCTCAAGAAGCATAACACTACCTTGTAACTTACAAAAGAAGGAAAAAATGCATTAGAAATTTAGAAACTGATTTAGAAATAAAGCAGGAAATCATAATAGAACAAACCTTGTAATTGTATTAAAGTGAGTGTACTTTAATCTCATTGTATACACCAAGATGAATTTTCTTGCATTCAGACATGCCAGGGTTTTTCATGCACGTACTGACCAGTGTCAGTATAGCGATTTCACTGCTGTGTGAGTACCCTGTTGGTTTGCAGCCTATTTGCATAAACTGGCTGTAGTCATGGGGAAAATGTGAGATGTCCCATATTTTTGAGGGCAAAATGTGCCCATCACAAGGGCACAGCTCCACACAGTTTTTTTTCTACCTGGTGCCAATACTTGTTTAAAGAATTTCCAGCTCTCCCCCATGTTCCCCTTTTTTGCTGTTGCTTGTTGGAGCAGGGGTAAAAAAAGCAAATCTTTAAAATCCTAGCAGCAAATTGATCCGACCTGCAGCCTTGCAAACACCTGTTCAAATACAGAAGGCAATGAAACAGTGTGACAGAGTAGCATGAGGTTGGCCAGAACCTTAAACTAAGCTGCAAAAGGTGAGGATGATTGTGTTCCCAGAAGGCCAATTGAGCCAGTTACAGCCAAACACCACCCACAGAACTAGAGATTTCCTTTCCTGCCTCAGCACATAGTGCGTAACCAGCTCCTGACAACACGTAGGTGAGGACTCTGGGTCACTGCCACGTAGGCAGAGCATCATCTCCCTGCCAGCAGTGAGTCATGCACGTGGAGCTGGTGACATGTGAAAAGGTCTGGTCCCAACCCACTCTCCTTGTGCAATGTTGTGATAAAACACAACTGGGAGTTTACAGGTTCTTTTTGCACATATTTATTGCATGTTTTCAACAGAACTTTTAAGTACCCATGTATATTTGTTTCACCTCTTACCACCAGCAGGGCTATTTATTTTTTTGCTATAAGTTGTTTTGACCCACATATGAATTTATGCTTAGTAAATTCCAGCTTCTATGTCCCCAAAATTATAGTTTACAGACCAATAAAGAATGCTAACTGACCAGAAAACTCAGTTTCTAAAGTGAAAAATACTACGGAAAAATGATTTTATGGTACTGAAAAATATTTCCTTGAGAGACAGGGAAAGGTACACGTAGTGCCAGCCCTATTACTTTAATAGCTTTCTGTTACCGCAGACGTCATTACAGACAGTTTGCATTCTCATTTTTCTTTCACATGCATAACCCAGCAGCTACAATTTCAACCACCACTTTGGACTCCTATTATTATAATTAAGCATCCAAAACCCCGTGACAGTTTTGGGTATCTTGCCCAGACGGCACAAATCCCTCAATAATTTATTTCTTCTTTCATTTGTGTAAACCATTACAAAACTTCTTAAACAAAACTTAAACAACTTATATTTAATTATCTCATAAATCAGAATAGCAGAAAAACAGTGCAGAGTAATAAAACTTTTTCAATAATCTGTATGTGTTTAAATATGAGTATGGGCTCATAGAATTTAAACAGGTACAGGTTACAACTGGAATCTATCCTGATTCCATAACTAATTTTTTTTATAGAAACTAGGGAATATTTGCTATGACAGCTAGTGTTTGTATACCCAGTAAGAATAACTTTTCTGAATAATGCATGAGCACTGTTAGTGGCCAGAATGCAGAGGACATCAGTCCAAAAACACGGGTCCCACACTTCACAACAGGGTAGGAATGGAGATGCACAAATCAAACCCCAAGCTTACACCAAGTATAAACAAATGTACAGGTTGAAAATAATTTCCTAACTTGTTTAATTGGCAAGATTCTCCCCCTCCCTTTCCCCCCTCCTCAAGTAAGGAAAACCAAGCCTGAACTCAATAAGGTTCAAATGGGTGAAAAAGAACTAGTAAAAAGAAGCAGTTACAGAAAAATGCAGTTTCAAATTCCATGCATCTGCTCACAACCAGACCTATAACAAGCCACTGCAGTAAGGCTCGCAGTGAATGTTGACAGGAGGCACCAAAGGACATGACACAGCTCCCACAGAGGACACGTTGAAGGAGGTGATTCTGCCCCACTGTTCCTCTCTTGTAAGACCTTATCTGGAGTACTGTGTCCACTTCTGGAATCCTCAACGTAAGGATATGGAGCTGTTGGAACGAGTCCAGAGGAGGCTACAAAGACGACTGGAGGGCTGGAGCACCTTCTATATGAGGACAGGCTGAGTGAGTTGGGCTTGTTCAGCCTGGAGAAGGCTCTGAGATCTTACAGCGACCTTCTAGTACCTGAAGGGGCTACAAGAAAGCGGAGGAACTGTTCACAAAGGTTTGTCGTGATAGGACAAGGGGCAATGGGTATAAACCGGAGAGGGACAAATTTTGACTAGACACAAGGAAGAACTTCTACACCACAAGAGAGGTGAGGCACCGGCACAGATTGCCCAGGGAAGCTGTGGCTGCCCCATCCCTGGAGGTGTTCAAG
>JAUMJK010002235.1:45000-47943 GCA_033558105.1 Coccyzus lansbergi | reverse complement strand
CAAAGCTGAAACTTAAAGGAATTGACGGAAGGGCACCACCAGGAGTGGAGCCTGCGGCTTAATTTGACTCAACACGGGAAACCTCACCCGGCCCGGACACGGACAGGATTGACAGATTGAGAGCTCTTTCTCGATTCCGTGGGTGGTGGTGCATGGCCGTTCTTAGTTGGTGGAGCGATTTGTCTGGTTAATTCCGATAACGAACGAGACTCTGGCATGCTAACTAGTTACGCGACCCCCGAGCGGTCGGCGTCCAACTTCTTAGAGGGACAAGTGGCGTTCAGCCACCCGAGATTGAGCAATAACAGGTCTGTGATGCCCTTAGATGTCCGGGGCCGCACGCGCGCTACACTGACTGGCTCAGCTTGTGCCTACCCTCCGCCGGCAGGCGCGGGTAACCCGTTGAACCCCATTCGTGATGGGGATCGGGGATTGCAATTCTTCCCCGTGAACGAGGAATTCCCAGTAAGTGCGGGTCATAAGCTCGCGTTGATTAAGTCCCTGCCCTTTGTACACACCGCCCGTCGCTACTACCGATTGGATGGTTTAGTGAGGTCCTCGGATCGGCCCCGGCGGGGTCGGCCACGGCCCTGCCGGAGCGTCGAGAAGACGGTCGAACTTGACTATCTAGAGGAAGTAAAAGTCGTAACAAGGTTTCCGTAGGTGAACCTGCGGAAGGATCATTACCGGGGGGCCTGTCGGGTGGGTGCGCTCGTGCCGGGCGACCGGCCGCGCCACCGGCTAGGCAACGTTGCGCTTCCATCCGCCGCGCACCGCGCCGCCGAGGGGCCGCGGTGTGGGCTTTTTTTTTTCCTCCTTCCTGACCCCCGCGCGCGCGCCGTGGGCCCCTCACCCCAGAGGCGTCTCTGGTCCGGTCTGGGCGCGCACGCGCGTGGTGTCTCTGGCGAGCGATGAGGGTGTCCCGCGTTTTCGCCCCTGCGCGTGCAGGTGCGTGCGCGGGCCCCTCTCCTTGCCCTTGCGTCGGTCCGACGCCGGGCTGCCTCCACCCCCCCGCCGAACGCGGTCGGGGTGCGCGCGGCCGGCCGGGGAGCCCTCGCCGCTCTCCCGTCAGGGGAAGAGAGGGGGCGGCGTTCCGCCCGTGCACGTACCCGAGTTCGCGCCCGAGGGGCCGAGAGAGAGGAGGCGAGGAGCAGTGCGGGGGTGGGTTCCGGTACGGCCGTCCCACCGCCGGCCTCCTCCCTCCCGGGAGAGATCGCGCCCGTCTTGTCTCCGTCTTTCGCCGCCGGCTCCGCCGCCGCTTTCTTTCCTCTCTCCGAACGCGCGCGCGTCGTCCGCCCGGTCGACGCGGAGGGGAAACTGCCGCGTGTCTGCGGACCCGCGCGAACCCGCTTTTCCACGCCTACGCACCGGCGCCGGCCGGCGTCCGCCTCCCAGGGAACCCGCTGGGGCGGGGGAGGCCGCCGTCCCCCTTCGCCTCGCCCGGCGAGGCGTAAGAAGGGCGCGGACCGACTGTCCCCCCAACGGCCCGAGGTGGGGAAAGGTCGTCCCGGTCAGAGCACGGTAGTGGCAGTGCGCGAGAATCGTTGGGGGCTGCCGGTTCCCGGAGCACGGCGAGTTCTCCTCTTCCGCCGACTGAGCGGGCCCCGCTCGTGGCGGGAGGAGTTACGGGAGAGAGCGGCGAGGCGAGAGGGGTTCGCGCGCGGCGGCCGGTGGCAGAGCGGACAGACGGGGACGGCTCTTCCGTGTCTCGGGGGAAGGCGGCGGCGCCTCCCCTCCGGGCGTGTTCCGGGCCGGCGCACGGGCAGCCGCCGCTGTCGCTGCCCTCGGTGGGCTGGCGAAGGGGTCTCCGAGCCGGTTCCGCGCTTCCCCCCCCCCCGCCCTGCGCCGGCGGGGGTGGCCCCAAGCCGCGGCTCTCCTCCCGGGTGCAGCGCCGGGTCACTGAGGGAAACCCCGGGCCCCGGGCAGGCAGGCCGAGGTGATGGCGTCGGATGTCGGGCGCGCCCCCGCGGGCGGATGCTCCCCCGAAGGTGGCAGCGGGGGAGGCACCACCGCGGGGCCTTGAGATCGTTTCCCTCACCCCAGGGCCAGGTACCTAGCGTCCGAGCCTCGGCGCGTGCCGGGGCCGGGCGGAGGTTTAAAGACCCGGGCGGCAACGGGGTGCCGCTCGCGGTGTCTGTGCGTGCGCGGGGGAACCCGGCGTTAACCATAGGGGGATAGGGAGTCTCTCCCTGCTGGACCCCGAGTGGCCGCCGGCCGCCGCGCTCGCCAGCCCGCGGGCTCTAGCGCCGTTGCCGGGGAGGGGCGTCCCCCCTGCCCCCCCCTCTCCGCGGTCCGGTCTCTGGCGGAGAGTGCCGCCGCGGCGCCGGCCGCGGCCGCGTCCGGTCCGCCTGCCTCGGGTCGGGAAAGAGAAAAACCCCACCGCCACCGCGGGCCGAGGGGAGCGCGGGCTCCCCTGCCGGCGGCGGTGGGTCGGCGGGTCCCCGCGGCCGGGGGCCTCGCCGGGGCGGGTCGCCGGGGAACGGGCGGCCCGCCGCGCCTCCGTCGCAGCGCTGCCGGTCCGCGCTGTGGCTCTCGTCGTTCCTTCTCCCTCCTCCCCGCGACCCCGGTGCGAGTGTCCCGGCGGTGCCGCTCGGCCGGAGGGGGCTAGCTCGCCGCCCGCCGAGGCGTGCGGTCTCGCGTCCCGGCACCGGGACCCCTCGCTCGTTGCTTCCACGCCGCCCTCCCCGGGGACGCTCCGGGGGAGCGAGGCGGGCAGGCTGGGGGCGCCCCACGCTCGGTCTTCGCGTGGAGACGGGGAGAGCGGGCGCTTGTCCCCCGGCTGAGCGCCCGTCCCGCCCTCTGCCCGGTGCGCCTCCCGTGCGGAGGGGTCGAGGCGAGAAGCGGCGGTGCGCGGCGGTTCTGGGGCTGAGGAAGCGTGGCCGTCGCCCGGTGGTGTCGGCGGGGGGAGACTCCGTCCGCCTCGCGGTGCCGGTTGGGGCGCGA
>JAUMJK010002235.1:25000-27500 GCA_033558105.1 Coccyzus lansbergi | reverse complement strand
GTCTCTGGCCAAACGAATAAAGCGGCGTTAAATAAGGTGGCTAGGAAGCTAGCTGCGGAGGAATACCTTTTTTTATTATTATTATTTTTTTAATTTTTTTTTTTTTTTTTAGTTAATGATTGCACCACCGTGAAATGCTAAATATGATGCTTTACCTTTACCGGTCTCGATAACGATCGGCCACAGCCACACGTTGCCGGTGGGGACGTCAAAGAGTTACTCCTTCCTTAGCGTAGCGCAGCAGCGTCAAACGTCAGGAGATCGCCGACGCTCACCGTTACCTACCTACGGACACGAGTCGTAGTGATTAAAACCGGCGCTCGAGTCCTTACTGCCTTTTGAACTCACGCGCGACTTTTTTCTGCACCCCCCCCCCCCCCAACCCCGACCTGCCCCCACCCCCCAACCCCGACCGGTCTTGATCACCCGGTACCACCCTTCCTGCTGCCGCTGCCGGCCCCGATCGTGCCATGTTTGCAGCAGCCAGCCGGCCAGCCAGCCAGCCAGCCAGCCGTTCCCCACCCCTATCCACCGGCCGCCTCCCTCCCGGCACCTTTGCTGCCAAGAGGAAACAAAAGAGCAATCTGCTGGGTTGGGTGCGGGATGGGGTGGGGGGGAGTGTAGCAGTTTGCCAAAAATCGCCTGCGCAGGGCGCCAGTCCCCAGACCGCCCCCTCCCACTGCACTCCTCTATACAAACCCCTCCGCTCAACCCCGCCCGCCCCATCCCAGTGACCCTCCTGGTCCCACACCGGGTGCCTCATAGACCCCTGCCCCATCCCAGTGACCCTCAGGCCCCAAACTTTGTGCCCCATAGATCCCTGTCCCATCCCAGTGACCCTCCAGGCCCCACACTGGCTGCCCCATAGATCCCTGTCCCATCCCAGTGACCCTCCTAACTCCACACTTGGTGCCCCATAGATCCCTGCCCCATCCCAGTGACCCTCCTGACCCTAAACCAGGTGCCCCATAGATCCCTGCCCCATCCCAGTGACCCTGCTGACCCTAAACCAGGTGCCCCATAGATCCCTGCCCCATCCCAGTGACCCTCAGGCCCCAAACTTGGTGCCCCATAGATCCCTGCCCCATCCCAGTGACCCTCAGGCCCCACATCGGCTGCCCCATAGATCCCTGCCCCATCCCAGTGACCCTCCCGGCCCCACACTGGCTGCCCCATAGATCCCTGCCCCATCCCAGTGACCCTCCCGGCCCCACACTGGCTGCCCCATAGATCCCTGCCCCATCCCAGTGACCCTCCCGGCCCCACACTGGCTGCCCCATAGATCCCTGCCCCATCCCAGTGACCCTCCCGGCCCCACACTGGCTGCCCCATAGATCCCTGCCCCATCCCAGTGACCCTCCCGGCCCCACACTGGCTGCCCCATAGATCCCTGCCCCATCCCAGTGACCCTCCTGGCCCCACACCAGAAACAAAAGAGCAATCTGCTGGGTTGGTGCGGGGGGGGGGGGGGGGTGGGGGGGGGTGGGGGGGTGCGGACAGACGGACGGATGGACTGTTCCACCGGCAGTGCCTTCTCCAGCACCGGTCAGCGACTTACCGCGGCGGCTGTGGGGCCCCTGCAGCATACCCCATCCACCGTTCCTCCTGCTCCGCTCCTCTCCGCCCTGCCCCGCGTCTCCCCGTGGCACCGGGGCCGTTGCCCAGCCTTCCCTCCGGCCGCGGCTCAGAGAAACAAAGAAAGTCCACGTGACTTGCGGACCGGCCGTTAGTTCTGGCGCCAAACACCGCCCCCGTGCTCGGTGGGGGTGGGGGAGTGCAGCAGCTTGCCAGAAAGCGCCTGCGCAGGGCGCCAGTCCCCAGACCGCGCCCTCCCCCTGCACTCCTCTATACAAACCCCTCCGCTCAACCCCGCCCGCCCCCCCACAACCCCCCCACCCCCCCCACCCCGAAACAAAAAAACCCGCTCCGCTCCGCCCTGCCCCGCGTCTCCCCGTGGCACCGGGACCGGTGCCCAGCCCTCCCTCCAGCCGCGGCTCAGAGAAACAAAGAAAGTCCACGTGACTTGCGGACCGGCCGTTAGTTCTGGCGCCAAACACCGCCCCCGTGTTCCGCGGGGGTGGGGGTGGGTGCGGGATGGGGGTGGGGGAGTGTAGCAGCTTGCCAGAAAGCGCCTGCGCAGGGTGCCAGTCCCCAGACCGCCCCCTCCCCCTGCACTCCTCTATACAAACCCCTCCGCTCAACCCCGCCCGCCCCCCCCACAACCCCCCCACTCCGAAACCAACAAACCCGCCCCCCCCCCCCCCCCCCCCCCCCCACTAGCCCATCCCGGGCCACTGCACGTGTTCATAACGTTACTTTTCTGAACAAAGAAGGAAAAAAAAAATTAAACCAAAAAAAAAAAAAAAAGTTTTTTTAAAAGAAAGCACCAGTGAACTAACTAGAATGGTATTTGCAGAAAAACAAACAAACCTAAAACCACCGCCGCTGCCACCACCCCCCTTCAACAGCAATAACACTGCTGCCTCTTCCTCCCGCACAC
>JAUMJK010002235.1:17500-20000 GCA_033558105.1 Coccyzus lansbergi | reverse complement strand
CGGGGGAGGCCGCCGTCCCCCTTCGCCTCGCCCGGCGAGGCGTAAGAAGGGCGCGGACCGACTGTCCCCCCAACGGCCCGAGGTGGGGAAAGGTCGTCCCGGTCAGAGCACGGTAGTGGCAGTGCGCGAGAATCGTTGGGGGCTGCCGGTTCCCGGAGCACGGCGAGTTCTCCTCTTCCGCCGACTGAGCGGGCCCCGCTCGTGGCGGGAGGAGTTACGGGAGAGAGCGGCGAGGCGAGAGGGGTTCGCGCGCGGCGGCCGGTGGCAGAGCGGACAGACGGGGACGGCTCTTCCGTGTCTCGGGGGAAGGCGGCGGCGCCTCCCCTCCGGGCGTGTTCCGGGCCGGCGCACGGGCAGCCGCCGCTGTCGCTGCCCTCGGTGGGCTGGCGAAGGGGTCTCCGAGCCGGTTCCGCGCTTCCCCCCCCCCCGCCCTGCGCCGGCGGGGGTGGCCCCAAGCCGCGGCTCTCCTCCCGGGTGCAGCGCCGGGTCACTGAGGGAAACCCCGGGCCCCGGGCAGGCAGGCCGAGGTGATGGCGTCGGATGTCGGGCGCGCCCCCGCGGGCGGATGCTCCCCCGAAGGTGGCAGCGGGGGAGGCACCACCGCGGGGCCTTGAGATCGTTTCCCTCACCCCAGGGCCAGGTACCTAGCGTCCGAGCCTCGGCGCGTGCCGGGGCCGGGCGGAGGTTTAAAGACCCGGGCGGCAACGGGGTGCCGCTCGCGGTGTCTGTGCGTGCGCGGGGGAACCCGGCGTTAACCATAGGGGGATAGGGAGTCTCTCCCTGCTGGACCCCGAGTGGCCGCCGGCCGCCGCGCTCGCCAGCCCGCGGGCTCTAGCGCCGTTGCCGGGGAGGGGCGTCCCCCCTGCCCCCCCCTCTCCGCGGTCCGGTCTCTGGCGGAGAGTGCCGCCGCGGCGCCGGCCGCGGCCGCGTCCGGTCCGCCTGCCTCGGGTCGGGAAAGAGAAAAACCCCACCGCCACCGCGGGCCGAGGGGAGCGCGGGCTCCCCTGCCGGCGGCGGTGGGTCGGCGGGTCCCCGCGGCCGGGGGCCTCGCCGGGGCGGGTCGCCGGGGAACGGGCGGCCCGCCGCGCCTCCGTCGCAGCGCTGCCGGTCCGCGCTGTGGCTCTCGTCGTTCCTTCTCCCTCCTCCCCGCGACCCCGGTGCGAGTGTCCCGGCGGTGCCGCTCGGCCGGAGGGGGCTAGCTCGCCGCCCGCCGAGGCGTGCGGTCTCGCGTCCCGGCACCGGGACCCCTCGCTCGTTGCTTCCACGCCGCCCTCCCCGGGGACGCTCCGGGGGAGCGAGGCGGGCAGGCTGGGGGCGCCCCACGCTCGGTCTTCGCGTGGAGACGGGGAGAGCGGGCGCTTGTCCCCCGGCTGAGCGCCCGTCCCGCCCTCTGCCCGGTGCGCCTCCCGTGCGGAGGGGTCGAGGCGAGAAGCGGCGGTGCGCGGCGGTTCTGGGGCTGAGGAAGCGTGGCCGTCGCCCGGTGGTGTCGGCGGGGGGAGACTCCGTCCGCCTCGCGGTGCCGGTTGGGGCGCGAGCCCCCCCGGAGTTTTTGCGGGAGCGAGCGAGAGAGATTGCCCGGCTTGAGTTGCAGTTGGCGGCGCGGCAGCCTGTGTGGAGGTCTTTCGTTTTCTCACCTGAACCGAGGCATCGGCGGCTGGCGCGGCCGAGGAGCCCCCCCACCGGCGTCGCGGCCTCCGCGCGGAGGCCGGGCCGAGCCCGGGCGCCTGGGCCGCCTCCGAAACGAGCCGAGGGCTTGCCCTTTTTCTTCCTGGCCCCCGGCGGCGGGGGCGGGCGGAGGGCTGTCGCGGTGGCGGGGGAGCGCGGGCTCCCCCGCCCCTTTCCTTTTCCTCGCCCGTTCGGAGCGTATTTTCCATTTCCCCCTTGTGCTCGTATGGTCATCCGAGGCGAGGCTTCGCCGTCGCGGCGTCCCCTCCGCGCGGGCGGAGTGGGTCGGTCGGTCGGGCGGCGTCGCCGTCCTCACCCCTTTGGAAAAAAGGGAGGGGGGCCGCTTCCTCTGCGGGAACGGTCCCGGCCCCTCTGCGCGCGCGGGGTGGTGCCGAAACTCAGACAACTCTTAGCGGTGGATCACTCGGCTCGTGCGTCGATGAAGAACGCAGCTAGCTGCGAGAATTAATGTGAATTGCAGGACACATTGATCATCGACACTTCGAACGCACTTGCGGCCCCGGGTTCCTCCCGGGGCTACGCCTGTCTGAGCGTCGCGTGACGATCAATCGCCGGCCGGGCCGCCCGCTTTCTCCCCGTCCGGCGGCGGGCGGGGTGGGGCGGCGGTCGAACGGCGGCGCGGCTGGGGCGCCTCGCAGGCCCGCCTTCCCTCGCGCGGGCCTTCGTCCCCCTAAATCCAGACTCGGGGAGCGCTCCGAAGCTCCCCGCTCCCAGAGCACCCGCTGCGCGGAGCTCGTTCCCCCGGGGCGTCGTGTGCGTTCGTGGGGCAAGAGAGACGAGAAGAGGGGAAGAGTTTCGGGGGGGTCGAGGCGCG
>JAUMJK010002235.1:5000-7500 GCA_033558105.1 Coccyzus lansbergi | reverse complement strand
CTGTGCCTACGCGCGCGTCTCTGGCCAAACGAATAAAGCGGCGTTAAATAAGGTGGCTAGGAAGCTAGCTGCGGAGGAATACCTTTTTTTATTATTATTATTTTTTTAATTTTTTTTTTTTTTTTTAGTTAATGATTGCACCACCGTGAAATGCTAAATATGATGCTTTACCTTTACCGGTCTCGATAACGATCGGCCACAGCCACACGTTGCCGGTGGGGACGTCAAAGAGTTACTCCTTCCTTAGCGTAGCGCAGCAGCGTCAAACGTCAGGAGATCGCCGACGCTCACCGTTACCTACCTACGGACACGAGTCGTAGTGATTAAAACCGGCGCTCGAGTCCTTACTGCCTTTTGAACTCACGCGCGACTTTTTTCTGCACCCCCCCCCCCCCCAACCCCGACCTGCCCCCACCCCCCAACCCCGACCGGTCTTGATCACCCGGTACCACCCTTCCTGCTGCCGCTGCCGGCCCCGATCGTGCCATGTTTGCAGCAGCCAGCCGGCCAGCCAGCCAGCCAGCCAGCCGTTCCCCACCCCTATCCACCGGCCGCCTCCCTCCCGGCACCTTTGCTGCCAAGAGGAAACAAAAGAGCAATCTGCTGGGTTGGGTGCGGGATGGGGTGGGGGGGAGTGTAGCAGTTTGCCAAAAATCGCCTGCGCAGGGCGCCAGTCCCCAGACCGCCCCCTCCCACTGCACTCCTCTATACAAACCCCTCCGCTCAACCCCGCCCGCCCCATCCCAGTGACCCTCCTGGTCCCACACCGGGTGCCTCATAGACCCCTGCCCCATCCCAGTGACCCTCAGGCCCCAAACTTTGTGCCCCATAGATCCCTGTCCCATCCCAGTGACCCTCCAGGCCCCACACTGGCTGCCCCATAGATCCCTGTCCCATCCCAGTGACCCTCCTAACTCCACACTTGGTGCCCCATAGATCCCTGCCCCATCCCAGTGACCCTCCTGACCCTAAACCAGGTGCCCCATAGATCCCTGCCCCATCCCAGTGACCCTGCTGACCCTAAACCAGGTGCCCCATAGATCCCTGCCCCATCCCAGTGACCCTCAGGCCCCAAACTTGGTGCCCCATAGATCCCTGCCCCATCCCAGTGACCCTCAGGCCCCACATCGGCTGCCCCATAGATCCCTGCCCCATCCCAGTGACCCTCCCGGCCCCACACTGGCTGCCCCATAGATCCCTGCCCCATCCCAGTGACCCTCCCGGCCCCACACTGGCTGCCCCATAGATCCCTGCCCCATCCCAGTGACCCTCCCGGCCCCACACTGGCTGCCCCATAGATCCCTGCCCCATCCCAGTGACCCTCCCGGCCCCACACTGGCTGCCCCATAGATCCCTGCCCCATCCCAGTGACCCTCCCGGCCCCACACTGGCTGCCCCATAGATCCCTGCCCCATCCCAGTGACCCTCCTGGCCCCACACCAGAAACAAAAGAGCAATCTGCTGGGTTGGTGCGGGGGGGGGGGGGGGGTGGGGGGGGGTGGGGGGGTGCGGACAGACGGACGGATGGACTGTTCCACCGGCAGTGCCTTCTCCAGCACCGGTCAGCGACTTACCGCGGCGGCTGTGGGGCCCCTGCAGCATACCCCATCCACCGTTCCTCCTGCTCCGCTCCTCTCCGCCCTGCCCCGCGTCTCCCCGTGGCACCGGGGCCGTTGCCCAGCCTTCCCTCCGGCCGCGGCTCAGAGAAACAAAGAAAGTCCACGTGACTTGCGGACCGGCCGTTAGTTCTGGCGCCAAACACCGCCCCCGTGCTCGGTGGGGGTGGGGGAGTGCAGCAGCTTGCCAGAAAGCGCCTGCGCAGGGCGCCAGTCCCCAGACCGCGCCCTCCCCCTGCACTCCTCTATACAAACCCCTCCGCTCAACCCCGCCCGCCCCCCCACAACCCCCCCACCCCCCCCACCCCGAAACAAAAAAACCCGCTCCGCTCCGCCCTGCCCCGCGTCTCCCCGTGGCACCGGGACCGGTGCCCAGCCCTCCCTCCAGCCGCGGCTCAGAGAAACAAAGAAAGTCCACGTGACTTGCGGACCGGCCGTTAGTTCTGGCGCCAAACACCGCCCCCGTGTTCCGCGGGGGTGGGGGTGGGTGCGGGATGGGGGTGGGGGAGTGTAGCAGCTTGCCAGAAAGCGCCTGCGCAGGGTGCCAGTCCCCAGACCGCCCCCTCCCCCTGCACTCCTCTATACAAACCCCTCCGCTCAACCCCGCCCGCCCCCCCCACAACCCCCCCACTCCGAAACCAACAAACCCGCCCCCCCCCCCCCCCCCCCCCCCCCCACTAGCCCATCCCGGGCCACTGCACGTGTTCATAACGTTACTTTTCTGAACAAAGAAGGAAAAAAAAAATTAAACCAAAAAAAAAAAAAAAAGTTTTTTTAAAAGAAAGCACCAGTGAACTAACTAGAATGGTATTTGCAGAAAAACAAACAAACCTAAAACCACCGCCGCTGCCACCACCCCCCTTCAACAGCAATAACACTGCTGC
>JAUMJK010002234.1:0-76955 GCA_033558105.1 Coccyzus lansbergi | reverse complement strand
GGGCCTTTCTAAATTACCCCAGACACTTATAGAAACTCTCAGGGCCTTTCTATATGACCCCAGACCCTTGTAATGCCCCTCAGGGCCTTTCTAAAGGCCCCCACACCCTTCTAATGACCCTCAGGACATTTCTAAAGGCCCCCAGACCATTCAAGAGCCCCTCAGGACATTTCTAAAGGCACCCAGACCCTTCTAATGCCACTCAGGGCCTTTCTAAAGGCTGCGAGACCCTTATAATCCCCCTGAGGGCCTTTATAAAGGCCCCCAGACCCTTCTGGACCCCCTCAGGACGCTTCTAATAGCCCCCAGACCCTTCTAGAGCCCCTCAGCGCCTTTCTAAAGGCATCCACACTCTTCTAATGACCCTCAAGACCCATGTAAAGGCCCCCAGACCCTTCTAGATTGCCTCAGGACCCATCTAAAAGCCCCCAGACCCTTCTAATGCCCCTCAGGACCCTTCTAAAGGCCCTCAGACCCTTCTAATGCCCCTCAAGACCCATGTAAAGGCCCCCAGACCCTTCTAGATTGCCTCAGGACCCATCTAAAAGCCCCCAGACCCTTCCAATGCCCCTCAGGACCCTTATGAAGGCCACAAGACCCTTCTAATGCCCCTCAGGACCTTTCTAAAGGACCTCAGACCCTTCTAATGCCCCTCAGGGCATTTATAAATGTTCCCAGACCCTTCTAGAGCCCGTCAGGACCCTTATAAAGGCCCCCAGACCATTCTAGAGCCCCTCAGGACATTTCTAAAGGCCCGCAGACCATTCTAATGCCCGTCCAGGGCCTTTCTAAAGGTCCCCAGACCCTTCTACTGCCCCTCAGGAACATTCAAAAGGCCCCCAGACCCTTCTAATGCCCCACAGGGCCTTTATAAATGTCCTCAGACCCTTCTAGAGCCCCTGAAGACCCTTCTAAAGGCCCCAAGACCCTTATAGAGCCCCTCAGGACCCTTCTAAAGTCCCCCAGACCCTGCTAATTCCCCTCAGGGCTTTTATAAAGGCACCCAGACCCTTCTAATGCCACTCAGGGCCTTTCTAAAGGCCGCGAGACCCTTATAATCCCCCTGAGGGCCTTTAAAAAGGCCCTCAGACCCTTCTGGACCCCCTCAGGACGCTTCTAATAGCCCCCAGACCCTTCTAGAGCTCCTCAGGGCCTTTCTAAAGTCCTCCACACCGTTCTAATGACCCTCAAGACCCATGTAAAGGCCCCCAGACCCTTCTAGATTGCCTGAGGACCCATCTAAAAGCCCCCAGACCCTTCTAATGCCTTTCAGGACCCTTATCAAGGCCACAAGACCCTTCTAAAGGCCCTCAGACCCTTCTAATGCCCCTCAGGGCATTTATAAAGGTTCCCAGACCCTTCTAGAGCCCGTCAGGACACTTATAAAGGCCCCCAGACCATTCTAGAGCCCCTCAGGACACTTCTAAATCCCGCAGACCATTCTAATGCCTGTCAGGGCCTTTATAAATGTCCCCAGACCCTTCTACTGCCCCTCAGGAGCATTCTAAAGGCCCCCAGACCCTTCAAATGCCCCACAGGGCCTTTCTAAAGGTCCCCAGACCCTTCTAGAGCCCCTGAAGACCCTTCTAAAGGCCCCCAGACCCTTATAGAGCCCCTCAGGACCCTTCTAAAGTCCACTAGACCCTGCTAGTTCCCCTCAGGGCTTTTATAAGGGCACCCAGACCCTTCTAATGCCCCTCAGGACCCTTATAAAGGCACCCAGACCCTTCTAGAGCCTCTCAGGACAGTTTTAAATGCCTCCAGACCCTTCTAGACCCCCTCAGGACCATTCTAAAGGCCCCCAGACCCTTCTAATGCCCATCAGGGCCTTTCTAAAGGCCCCCATACCCTTCTAATGCCCCTCAGGTCATTTCTAAAGGCCCCCAGACCCTTCTAGACCCCCTCAGGGCCTTTCTAAAGGCCTCCACACCCTTCTAATGACCCTCAAGACCCATGTAAAGGCCCCCAGACCCTTCTAGATTGCCTCAGGACCCATCTAAAAGCCCCCAGACCCTTCTAATGCCTTTCAGGGCCTTTCTAAAGGCCTCCACACCCTTCTAATGACCCTCAAGACCCATGTAAAGGCCCCCAGACCCTTCTAGATTGCCTCAGGACCCATCTAAAAGCCCCCAGACCCTTCCAATGCCTTTCAGGACCCTTATGAAGGCCACAAGACCCTTCTAATGCCCCTCAGGACCTTTCTAAAGGCCCTCAGACCATTCTAGAGCCCGTCAGGACCCTTATAAAGGTCCCCAGAGCCTTCTAGAGCCCGTCAGGACCCTTATAAAGGTCCCCAGACCCTTCTACTGCCCCTCAGGAGAATTCTAAAGGCCCCCAGACCCTTCTAATGCTTCACAGGGCCTTTCTAAAGGTCCCCAGACCCCTCTAGAGCCCCTGAAGACCCTTCTAAAGCCCCTCAGGACCCTTATAAAGGCACCCAGACCCTTCTAGTGCCTCTCAGGACAGTTTTAAATGCCTCCAGACCCTTCTAGATCCCCTCAGGACCATTCTAAAGCCCCCCAAACCCTTCTAATGTCCTCAGGGAAATTCTAAAGTACCCCAGACAATTCTAGAACCTCTCAGGGCCTTTCTATATGAACCGAGACCCTTGTAATGCCACTCAGGGCCTTTCTAAAGGCCTCCACACCCTTCTAATGACCCTCAAGACCCATGTAAAGGCCCCTAGACCCTTCTAGATTGCCTCAGGACCCATCTAAAAGCCCCCAGACCCTTCTAATGACTTTCAGGGCCTTTCTAAAGGCCTCCACACCCTTCTAATGACCATCAAGACCCATGTAAAGGCCCCTAGACCATTCTAGATTGCCTCAGGACCCATCTAAAAGCCCCCAGACCCTTCTAATGCCTTTCAGGACCCTTATGAAGGCCACAAGACCCTTCTAATGCCCCTCAGAACATTTATAAAGGTTCCCAGACCCTTGTAGAGCCCGTCAGGACCCTTATAAAGGTCCCCAGACCCTTCTACTGCCCCTCAGGAGAATTCTAAAGGCCCCAAGACCCTGCTAATGCCCCACAGGGCCTTTCTAAAGGACCCCAGACCCCTCTAGAACCCCTGAAGACCCTTCTAAAGGCCCCCAGACCCTTATAGAGCCCCTCAGGACCCTTCTAAAGTCCCCCAGACCCTGCTAATTCCCCTCAGGGCTTTTATAAGGGCACCCAGACCCTTCTAATGCCCCTCAGGACCCTTATAAAGGCACCCAGACCCTTCTAGAGCCTCTCAGGACAGTTTTAAATGCCTCCAGACCCTTCTAGAACCCCTCAGGACCATTCTAAAGGCCCCCAGACCCTTCTAATGCCCCTCAGGGCCTTTCTAAAGTACCCCAGACACTTCTAGAATTTCTCAGGGCCTTTCTATATGACCCCAGGCCCTTGTAATGCCACTCAGGGCCTTTCTAAAGGCTGCGAGACCCTTATAATCCCCCTGAGGGCCTTTAAAAAGGCCCTCAGACCCTTCTGGACCCCCTCAGGACGCTTCTAATAGCCCCCAGACCCTTCTAGAGCTCCTCAGGGCCTTTCTAAAGTCCTCCACACCGTTCTAATGACCCTCAAGACCCATGTAAAGGCCCCCAGACCCTTCTAGATTGCCTGAGGACCCATCTAAAAGCCCCCAGACCCTTCTAATGCCTTTCAGGACCCTTATCAAGGCCACAAGACCCTTCTAAAGGCCCTCAGACCCTTCTAATGCCCCTCAGGGCATATATAAAGGTTCCCAGACCCTTCTAGAGCCCGTCAGGACACTTATAAAGGCCCCCAGACCATTCTAGAGCCCCTCAGGACACTTCTAAATCCCGCAGACCATTCTAATGCCTGTCAGGGCCTTTATAAATGTCCCCAGACCCTTCTACTGCCCCTCAGGAGCATTCTAAAGGCCCCCAGACCCTTCTAATGCCCCACAGGGCCTTTCTAAAGGTCCCCAGACCCTTCTAGAGCCCCTGAAGACCCTTCTAAAGGCCCCCAGACCCTTATAGAGCCCCTCAGGACCCTTCTAAAGTCCCCCAGACCCTGCTAGTTCCCCTCAGGGCTTTTATAAGGGCACCCAGACCCTTCTAATGCCCCTCAGGACCCTTATAAAGGCACCCAGACCCTTCTAGAGCCTCTCAGGACAGTTTTAAATGCCTCCAGACCCTTCTAGACCCCCTCAGGACCATTCTAAAGGCCCCCAGACCCTTCTAATGCCCATCAGGGCCTTTCTAAAGGCCCCCATACCCTTCTAATGCCCCTCAGGTCATTTCTAAAGGCCCCCAGACCATTCTAGACCCCCTCAGGACGCTTCTAATAGCCCCCAGACCCTTCTAGTGCCCCTCAGGGCCTTTCTAAAGGCCTCCACACCCTTCTAATGACCCTCAAGACCCATGTAAAGGCCACCAGACCCTTCTAGATTGCCTCAGGACCCATCTAAAAGCCCCCAGACCCTTCTAATTCCCCTCAGGACCCTTCTAAAGGCCCTCAGACCCTTCTAATGCCCCTCAAGACCCATGTAAAGGCCCCTAGACCCTTCTAGATTGCCTCAGGACCCATCTAAAAGCCCCCAGACCCTTCTAATGCCCCTCAGGACCCTTATGAAGGCCACAAGACCCTTCTAATGCCCCTCAGGACCTTTCTAAAGGCCCTCAGACCCTTCTAATGCCCCTCAGGGCATTTATAAAGGTTCCCAGACCCTTCTAGAGCCCGTCAGGACCCTTATAAAGGCCCCCAGACCATTCTAGAGCCCCTCAGGACATTTCTAAAGGCCCGCAGACCATTCTAATGCCCGTCCAGGGCCTTTCTAAAGGTCCCCAGACCCTTCTACTGCCCCTCAGGAACATTCAAAAGGCCCCCAGACCCTTCTAATGCCCCACAGGGCCTTTATAAATGTCCTCAGACCCTTCTAGAGCCCCTGAAGACCCTTCTAAAGGCCCCAAGACCCTTATAGAGCCCCTCAGGACCCTTCTAAAGTCCCCCAGACCCTGCTAATTCCCCTCAGGGCTTTTATAAAGGCACCCAGACCCTTCTAATGCCCCTCAGGACCCTTATAAAGGCACCCAGACCCTTCTAGAGCCTCTCAGGACAGTTTTAAATGCCTCCAGACCCTTCTAGACCCCCTCAGGACCATTCTAAAGGCCCCCAGACCCTTCTAATGCCCCTCAGGGCCTTTCTAAAGGCTCCCATACCCTTCTAATGCCCCTCAGGTCATTTCTAAAGGCACCCAGACCCTTCTAATGCCACTCAGGGCCTTTCTAAAGGCCGCGAGACCCTTATAATCCACCTGAGGGCCTTTAAAAAGGCCCTCAGACCCTTCTGGACCCCCTCAGGATGCTTCTAATAGCCCCCAGACCCTTCTAGAGCACCTCAGGTCCTTTCTAAAGTCCTCCACACCCTTCTAATGACCCTCAAGACCCATGTAAAGGACCCCAGACCCTTCTAGATTGCCTGAGGACCCATCTAAAAGCCCCCAGACCCTTCTAATGCCTTTCAGGACCCTTATCAAGGCCACAAGACCCTTCTAAAGGCCCTCAGACCCTTCTAATGCCCCTCAGGGCATTTATAAAGGTTCCCAGACCCTTCTAGAGCCCGTCAGGACAGTTATAAAGGCCCCCAGACCATTCTAGAGCCCCTCAGGACACTTCTAAATCCCGCAGACCATTCTAATGCCTGTCAGGGCCTTTATAAATGTCCCCAGACCCTTCTACTGCCCCTCAGGAACATTCTAAAGGCCCCCAGACCCTTCTAATGCCCCACAGGGCCTTTCTAAAGGTCCCCAGACCCTTCTAGAGCCCCTGAAGACCCTTCTAAAGGCCCCCAGACCCTTATAGAGCCCCTCAGGACCCTTCTAAAGTCCACTAGACCCTGCTAGTTCCCCTCAGGGCTTTTATAAGGGCACCCAGACCCTTCTAATGCCCCTCAGGACCCTTATAAAGGCACCCAGACCCTTCTAGAGCCTCTCAGGACAGTTTTAAATGCCTCCAGACCCTTCTAGACCCCCTCAGGACCATTCTAAAGGCCCCCAGACCCTTCTAATGCCCATCAGGGCCTTTCTAAAGGCCCCCATACCCTTCTAATGCCCCTCAGGTCATTTCTAAAGGCCCCCAGACCATTCTAGACCCCCTCAGGACGCTTCTAATAGCCCCCAGACCCTTCTAGTGCCCCTCAGGGCCTTTCTAAAGGCCTCCACACCCTTCTAATGACCCTCAAGACCCATGTAAAGGCCCCCAGACCCTTCTAGATTGCCTCAGGACCCATCTAAAAGCCCCCAGACCCTTCTAATGCCCCTCAGGACCCTTCTAAAGGCCCTCAGACCCTTCTAATGCCCCTCAAGACCCATGTAAAGGCCCCTAGACCCTTCTAGATTGCCTCAGGACCAATCTAAAAGCCCCCAGACCCTTCTAATGCCCCTCAGGACCCTTATGAAGGCCACAAGACCCTTCTAATGCCCCTCAGGACCTTTCTAAAGGCCCTCAGACCCTTCTAATGCCCCTCAGGGCATTTATAAAGGTTCCCAGACCCTTCTAGAGCCCGTCAGGACCCTTATAAAGGCCCCCAGACCATTCTAGAGCCCCTCAGGACATTTCTAAAGGCCCGCAGACCATTCTAATGCCCGTCCAGGGCCTTTCTAAAGGTCCCCAGACCCTTCTACTGCCCCTCAGGAACATTCTAAAGGCCCCCAGACCCTTCTAATGCCCCACAGGGCCTTTATAAATGTCCTCAGACCCTTCTAGAGCCCCTGAAGACCCTTCTAAAGGCCCCAAGACCCTTATAGAGCCCCTCAGGACCCTTCTAAAGTCCCCCAGACCCTGCTAATTCCCCTCAGGGCTTTTATAAAGGCACCCAGACGCTTCTAATGCCCCTCAGGACCCTTATAAAGGCACCCAGACCCTTCTAGAGCCTCTGAGGGCCTTTCTAAAGGCTCCCATACCCTTCTAATGCCCCTCAGGTCATTTCTAAAGGCACCCAGACCCTTCTAATGCCGCTCAGGGCCTTTCTAAAGGCCGCGAGACCCTTATAATCCCCCTGAGGGACTTTAAAAAGGCCCCCAGACCCTCCGGGACCCCCTCAGGATGCTTCTAATAGCCCCCAGACCCTTCTAGTGCATTTCAGGGCCTTTCTAAAGGCCTCCACACCCTTCTAATGACCCTCAAGACCCATGTAAAGGCCCCCAGACCCTTCTAGATTGCCTGAGGACTCATCTAAAAGCCCCCAGACCCTTCTAATGCCTTTCAGGACCCTTATCAAGGCCACAAGACCCTTCTAATGCCCCTCAGGACCTTTCTAAAGGCCCTCAGACCCTTCTAATGCCCCTCAGGGCACTTATAAAGGTTCCCAGACCCTTCTAGAGCCTATCAGGACACTTATAAAGGCCCCCAGACCATTCTAGAGCCCCTCAGGACACTTCTAAATCCCGAAGACCATTCTAATGCCTGTCAGGGCCTTTATAAATGTCCCCAGACCCTTCTACTGCCCCTCAGGATCATTCTAAAGGCCCCCAGACCCTTCTAATGCCCCACAGGGCCTTTCTAAAGGCCCCCAGACCCTTATAGAGCCCCTCAGGACCCTTCTAAAGTCCTCCAGACCCAGCTAATTCCCCTCAGGGCTTTTATAAGGGCACCCAGACCCTTCTAATGCCCCTCAGGACCCTTATAAAGGCACCCAGACCCTTCTAGAGCCTCTCAGGACAGTTTTAAATGCCTCCAGACCCTTCTAGACCCCCTCAGGACCATTCTAAAGGCCCCCAGACCCTTCTAATGCCCATCAGGGCCTTTCTAAAGGCCCCCATACCCTTCTAATGCCCCTCAGGTCATTTCTAAAGGCCCCCAGACCCTTCTAGACCCCCTCAGGACGCTTCTAATAGCCCCCAGACCCTTCTAGTGCCCCTCAGGGCCTTTCTAAAGGCCTCCACACCCTTCTAATGACCCTCAAGACCCATGTAAAGGCCCCCAGACCCTTCTAGATTGCCTCAGGACCCATCTAAAAGCCCCCAGACCCTTCTAATGCCTTTCAGGGCCTTTCTAAAGGCCTCCACACCCTTCTAATGACCCTCAAGACCCATGTAAAGGCCCCTAGACCCTTCTAGATTGCCTCAGGACCCATCTAAAAGCCCCCAGACCCTTCCAATGCCTTTCAGGACCCTTATGAAGGCCACAAGACCCTTCTAATGCCCCTCAGGACCTTTCTAAAGGCCCTCAGACCCTTCTAGAGCCCGTCAGGACCCTTATAAAGGTCCCCAGACCCTTCTACTGCCCCTCAGGAGCATTCTAAAGGCCCCCAGACCCTTCTAATGCCCCACAGGGCCTTTCTAAAGGTCCCCAGACCCCTCTAGAACCCCTGAAGACCCTTCTAAAGGCCCCCAGACCCTTATAGAGCCCCTCAGGACCCTTCTAAAATCCCCCAGACCCTGCTAATTCCGCTCAGGGCTTTTATAAGGGCACCCAGACCCTTCTAATGCCCCTCAGGACCCTTATAAAGGCACCCAGACCCTTCTAGAGCCTCTCAGGACAGTTTTAAATGCCTCCAGACCCTTCTAGACCCCCTCAGGACCATTCTAAAGGCCCCCAGACCCTTCTAATGCCCCTCAGGGCCTTTCTAAAGGTCCCCAGACCCTTCTAGAGCCCCTGAAGACCTTTCTAAAGGCCCCCAGACCCTTATAGAGCCCCTCAGGACCCTTCTAAAGGCCCCCAGACCCTTCTAGTGCCCCTCAGGGCCTTTCTAAAGGCCTCCACACCCTTCTAATGACCCTCAAGACCCATGTAAAGGCCCCCAGACCCTTCTAGATTGCCTCAGGACCCATCTAAAAGCCCCCAGACCCTTCTAATGCCCCTCAGGACCCTTCTAAAGGCCCTCAGACCCTTCTAATGCCCCTCAAGACCCATGTAAAGGCCCCTAGACCCTTCTAGATTGCCTCAGGACCAATCTAAAAGCCCCCAGACCCTTCTAATGCCCCTCAGGACCCTTATGAAGGCCACAAGACCCTTCTAATGCCCCTCAGGACCTTTCTAAAGGCCCTCAGACCCTTCTAATGCCCCTCAGGGCATTTATAAAGGTTCCCAGACCCTTCTAGAGCCCGTCAGGACCCTTATAAAGGCCCCCAGACCATTCTAGAGCCCCTCAGGACATTTCTAAAGGCCCGCAGACCATTCTAATGCCCGTCCAGGGCCTTTCTAAAGGTCCCCAGACCCTTCTACTGCCCCTCAGGAACATTCTAAAGGCCCCCAGACCCTTCTAATGCCCCACAGGGCCTTTATAAATGTCCTCAGACCCTTCTAGAGCCCCTGAAGACCCTTCTAAAGGCCCCAAGACCCTTATAGAGCCCCTCAGGACCCTTCTAAAGTCCCCCAGACCCTGCTAATTCCCCTCAGGGCTTTTATAAAGGCACCCAGACGCTTCTAATGCCCCTCAGGACCCTTATAAAGGCACCCAGACCCTTCTAGAGCCTCTGAGGGCCTTTCTAAAGGCTCCCATACCCTTCTAATGCCCCTCAGGTCATTTCTAAAGGCACCCAGACCCTTCTAATGCCGCTCAGGGCCTTTCTAAAGGCCGCGAGACCCTTATAATCCCCCTGAGGGACTTTAAAAAGGCCCCCAGACCCTCCGGGACCCCCTCAGGATGCTTCTAATAGCCCCCAGACCCTTCTAGTGCATTTCAGGGCCTTTCTAAAGGCCTCCACACCCTTCTAATGACCCTCAAGACCCATGTAAAGGCCCCCAGACCCTTCTAGATTGCCTGAGGACTCATCTAAAAGCCCCCAGACCCTTCTAATGCCTTTCAGGACCCTTATCAAGGCCACAAGACCCTTCTAATGCCCCTCAGGACCTTTCTAAAGGCCCTCAGACCCTTCTAATGCCCCTCAGGGCACTTATAAAGGTTCCCAGACCCTTCTAGAGCCTATCAGGACACTTATAAAGGCCCCCAGACCATTCTAGAGCCCCTCAGGACACTTCTAAATCCCGAAGACCATTCTAATGCCTGTCAGGGCCTTTATAAATGTCCCCAGACCCTTCTACTGCCCCTCAGGATCATTCTAAAGGCCCCCAGACCCTTCTAATGCCCCACAGGGCCTTTCTAAAGGCCCCCAGACCCTTATAGAGCCCCTCAGGACCCTTCTAAAGTCCTCCAGACCCAGCTAATTCCCCTCAGGGCTTTTATAAGGGCACCCAGACCCTTCTAATGCCCCTCAGGACCCTTATAAAGGCACCCAGACCCTTCTAGAGCCTCTCAGGACAGTTTTAAATGCCTCCAGACCCTTCTAGACCCCCTCAGGACCATTCTAAAGGCCCCCAGACCCTTCTAATGCCCATCAGGGCCTTTCTAAAGGCCCCCATACCCTTCTAATGCCCCTCAGGTCATTTCTAAAGGCCCCCAGACCCTTCTAGACCCCCTCAGGACGCTTCTAATAGCCCCCAGACCCTTCTAGTGCCCCTCAGGGCCTTTCTAAAGGCCTCCACACCCTTCTAATGACCCTCAAGACCCATGTAAAGGCCCCCAGACCCTTCTAGATTGCCTCAGGACCCATCTAAAAGCCCCCAGACCCTTCTAATGCCTTTCAGGGCCTTTCTAAAGGCCTCCACACCCTTCTAATGACCCTCAAGACCCATGTAAAGGCCCCTAGACCCTTCTAGATTGCCTCAGGACCCATCTAAAAGCCCCCAGACCCTTCCAATGCCTTTCAGGACCCTTATGAAGGCCACAAGACCCTTCTAATGCCCCTCAGGACCTTTCTAAAGGCCCTCAGACCCTTCTAGAGCCCGTCAGGACCCTTATAAAGGTCCCCAGACCCTTCTACTGCCCCTCAGGAGCATTCTAAAGGCCCCCAGACCCTTCTAATGCCCCACAGGGCCTTTCTAAAGGTCCCCAGACCCCTCTAGAACCCCTGAAGACCCTTCTAAAGGCCCCCAGACCCTTATAGAGCCCCTCAGGACCCTTCTAAAATCCCCCAGACCCTGCTAATTCCGCTCAGGGCTTTTATAAGGGCACCCAGACCCTTCTAATGCCCCTCAGGACCCTTATAAAGGCACCCAGACCCTTCTAGAGCCTCTCAGGACAGTTTTAAATGCCTCCAGACCCTTCTAGACCCCCTCAGGACCATTCTAAAGGCCCCCAGACCCTTCTAATGCCCCTCAGGGCCTTTCTAAAGTACCCCAGACACTTCTAGAACCTCTCAGAGCCTTTCTATATGACCCCAGACCCTTGTAATGCCACTCAGGGCCTTTCTAAAGGCCGCGAGACCCTTATAATCCCCCTGAGGGCCTTTAAAAAGGCCCCAAGACCCTTCTGGACCCCCTCAGGACGCTTCTAATAGCCCCCAGACCCTTCTAGAGCCCCTCAGGGCCTTTCTAAAGGCCTCCACACCCTTCTAATGACCCTCAAGACCCATGTAAAGGCCCCCAGACCCTTCTAGATTGCCTAAGGACCTATCTAATAGCCCCAGACCCTTCTAATGCCTTTCAGGGCCTTTCTAAAGGCCTCCACACCCCTCTAATGACCCTCAAGACCCATGTAAAGGCCCCTAGACCCTTCTAGATTGCCTCAGGACCCATCTAAAAGCCCCCAGACCATTCTAATGCCTTTCAGGACCCTTATGAAGGCCACAAGACCCTTCTAATGCCCCTCAGGACCTTTCTAAAGGCCCTCAGACCCTTCTAATGCCCCTCAGGGCATTTATAAAGGTTCCCAGACCCTTCTAGAGCCCGTCAGGACCCTTATAAAGGCCCCCAGACCATTCTAGAGCCCCTCAGGACACTTCTAAAGGCCCGCAGACCATTCTAATGCCTGTAAGGGCCTTTATAAAGGTCCCCAGACCCTTCTACTGCCCCTCAGGAGCATTCTAAAGGCCCCCAGACCCTTCTAATGCACCACAGGGCCTTTCTAAAGGTCCCCAGACCCTTCTAGAGCCCCTGAAGACCCTTCTAAAGGCCCCAAGACCCTTATAGAGCCCCTCAGGACCCTTCTAAAGTCCCCCAGACCCTGCTAGTTCCCCTCAGGGCTTTTATAAGGGCACCCAGAATCTTCAAATGCCCCTCAGGACCCTTATAAAGGCACCAGGACTCTTCTAGAGCCTCTCAGGACAGTTTTAAATGCCTCCAGACCCTTCTAGACTCCCCTCAGGACCATTCTAAAGGCCCCCAGACGCTTCTAATGCCCCTCAGGGCCTTTTTAAAGGCCCCCATACTTTTGTAATGCCCCTCACGTCATTTCTAAAGGTACCCAGACCCTTCTAATGCAACTCAGGTCCTTTCTAAAGGCCGCGAGACCCTTATAATCCCCCTGAGGGCCTTTAAAAAGGCCCCCAGACCCTTCTGGACCCCCTCAGGACGCTTCTAATAGACCCCAGACCCTTCTAGAGCTCCTCAGGGCCTTTCTAAAGGCATCCACACCCTTCTAATGACCCTCAAGACCCATGTAAAGG
Organism: Coccyzus lansbergi; assembly: GCA_033558105.1. NCBI lineage: Eukaryota > Metazoa > Chordata > Aves > Cuculiformes > Coccyzidae > Coccyzus > Coccyzus lansbergi. Next base: position 64,561 of record JAUMJK010002234.1, on the reverse strand, counting down.
CACCCAGACCCTTCTAGATTGCCTCAGGACCCATCTAAAAGCCCCCAGACCCTTCTAATGCCTTTCAGGGCCTTACCAAAGGCCTCCACACCCTTCTAATGACCCTCAAGAACCATTTAAAGGCCCCTAGACCCTTCTAGATTGCCTCAGGACCCATCTAAAAGCCCCCAGACCCTTCTAATGCCTTTCAGGACCCTTATGAAGGCCACAAGACCCTTCTAATGCCCCTCAGGACCTTTCTAAAGGCCCTCAGACCCTTCTAATGCGCCTCAGGGCATTTATAAAGGTTCCCAGACCCTTCTAGAGCCCCTCAGGAGCATTCTAAAGGCCCCCAGACCCTTCTAATGCCCCACAGGGTCTTTCTAAAGGTCCCCAGACCCTTCTAGAGCCCCTGAAGACCCTTCTAAAGGCCCCCAGACCCTTATAGAGCCCCTCAGGACCCTTCTAAAGTCCCCCAGACCCTGCTAATTCCCCTCAGGGCTTTTATAAGGGCACCCAGACCCTTCTAAAGCCCCTCAGGACCCTTATAAAGGCACCCAGACCCTTCTAGAGCCTCTCAGGACAGTTTTAAATGCCTCCAGACCCTTCTAGACCCCCTCAGGACCATTCTAAAGGCCCCCAGACCCTTCTAATGCCCCTCAGGGCATTTCTAAAGTACCCCAGACACTTCTAGAACCTCTCAGGGCCTTTCTATATGACCCCAGACCCTTGTAATGCCACTCAGGGCCTTTCTAGAGGCCGCGAGACCCTTATAATCCCCCTGAGGGCCTTTAAAAAGGCCCCCAGACCCTTCTGGACCCCCTCAGGACGCTTCTAATAGCCCCCAGACCCTTCTAGAGCCCCTCAGCGCCTTTCTAAAGGCCTCCACACCCTTCTAATGACCCTCAAGACCCATGTAAAGGCCCCCAGACCCTTCTAGATTGCCTCAGGACCCATCTAAAAGCCCCCAGAACCTTCTAATGCCCCTCAGGACCCTTCTAAAGGCCCTCAGACCCTTCTAATGCCCCTCAAGACCCATGTAAAGGCCCCTAGACCCTTCTAGATTGCCTCAGGACCCATCTAAAAGCCCCCAGACCCTTCTAATGCCCCTCAGGACCCTTATAAAGCGACCCAGACCCTTCTAGATTCTCTCAGGACAGTTTTAAATGCCTCCAGACCCTTCTAGACCCCCTCAGGACCATTCTAAAGGCCCCCAGACCCTTCTAATGCCCCTCAGGGCCTTTCTAAAGTACCCCAGACACTTCTAGAATTTCTCAGGGCCTTTCTATTTGACCCCAGGCCCTTGTAATTCCACTCAGGGCCTTTCTAAAGGCCGCGAGACCCTTATAATCCACCTGAGGGCCTTTAAAAAGGCCCCCAGACCCTTCTGGACCCCCTCAGGACGCTTCTAATAGCCCCCAGACCTTTCTAGAGCCCCTCAGGGCCTTTCTAAAGGCCTCCACACCCTTCTAATGAACCTCAAGACCCATGTAAAGGCACCCAGACCCTTCTAGATTGCCTAAGGACCCATCTAATAGCCCCAGACCATTCTAATGCCTTTCAGGGCCTTTCTAAAGGCCTCCACACCCTTCTAATGACTCTCAAGACCCATGTAAAGGCCCCTAGACCCTTCTAGATTGCCTCAGGACCCATCTAAAAGCCCCCAGACCCTTCTAATGCCTTTCAGGACCCTTATGAAGGCCACAAGACCCTTCTAATGACCCTCAGGACCTTTCTAAAGGCCCTCAGACCCTTCTAATGCCCCTCAGGGCCTTTATAAAGGTTCCCAGACCCTTCTAGAGCCAGTCAGGACACTTATAAAGGTCCCCAGACCCTTATAGAGCCCCTCAGGAGCATTCTAAAGGCCCCCAGACCCTTCTAATGCCCGACAGGGTCTTTCTAAAGGTCCCCAGACCCTTCTAGAGCCCCTGAAGACCCTTCTAAAGTCCCCCAGACCCTGCTAATTCCCCTCAGGGCTTCTATAAGGGCACCCAGACCCTTCTAAAGCCCCTCAGGACCCTTATAAAGGCACCCAGACCCTTCTAGAGCCTCTCAGGACAGTTTTAAATGCCTCCAGACCCTTCTAGAACCCCTCAGGACCATTCTAAAGGCCCCCAGACCCTTCTAATGCCCCTCAGGGCCTTTCTAAAGTACCCCAGACACTTCTAGAACTTCTCAGGGCCTTTCTATATGACCCCAGACCCTTGTAATGCCACTCAGGGCAATTCTAAAAGCCGCGAGACCCTTATAATCCCCCTGAGGGCCTTTAAAAAGTCCCCCAGACCCTTCTGGACCCTCTCAGGACGCTTCTAATAGCCCCCAGACCCTTCTAGAGCCCCTCAGCGCCTTTCTAAAGGCCTCCACACCCTTCTAATGACCCTCAAGACCCATGTAAAGGCCGCCAGACCCTTCTAGATTGCCTCAGGACCCATCTAAAAGCCCCCAGACCCTTCTAATGCCCCTCAGGACCCTTCTAAAGGCCCTCAGACCCTTCTAATGCCCCTCAAGACCTATGTAAAGGCCCCTAGACCCTTCTAGATTGCCTCAGGACCCATCTAAAAGCCCCAAGACCCTTCTAATGCCTTTCAGGACCCTTATGAAGGCCACAAGACCCTTCTAATGCCCCTCAGGACCTTTCTAAAGGCCCTCAGACCCTTCTAATGCCCCTCAGGGCATTTATAAAGCTACCCAGACCCTTCTAGAGCCTGTCAGGACCCTTATAAAGGCCCCCAGACCATTCTAGAGCCCCTCAGGACACTTCTAAAGGCCCGCAGACCATTCTAATGCCCGTCAGGGCCTTTATAAATGTCCCCAGACCCTTCTACTGCCCCTCAGGAGCATTCTAAAGGCCCCCAGACCCTTCTAATGCCCCACAGGGCCTTTCTAAAGGTCCCCAGACCCTTCTAGAGCCCCTGAAGACCCTTCTAAAGGCCCCCAGACCCTTATAGAGCCCCTCAGGACCCTTCTAAAGTCCCCCAGACCCTGCTAATTCCCCGCAGGGCTTTTATAAGGGCACCCAGACCCTTCTAATGCCCCTCAGGACCCTTATAAAGACACCAGGACCCTTCTAGAGCCTCTCAGGACAGTTTTAAATGCCTCCAGACCCTTCTAGACTCCCCTCAGGACCATTCTAAAGGCCCCCAGATCCTTCTAATGCCTCTCAGGGCCTTTCTAAAGGCCCCCATACTTTTGTAATGCCCCTCACGTCATTTCTAAAGGCACCCAGACCCTTCTAATGCCACTCAGGGCCTTTCTAAAGGCCGCGAGACCCTTATAATCCCCCTGAGGGCCTTTAAAAAGGCCACCAGACCCTTCTGGACCCCCTCAGGACGCTTCAAATAGACCCCAGACCCTTCTAGAGCTCCTCAGGGCCTTTCTAAAGGCCTCCACACCCTCCTAATGACCCTCAAGACCCATGTAAATCCCCCCAGACCCTTCTAGATTGCCTCAGGACCCATCTAAAAGCCCCCAGACCCTTCTAATGCCTTTCAGGGCCTTTCTAAAGGCCTCCACACCCTTCTAATGACCCTCAAGACCCATGTAAAGGCCCCTAGACCATTCTAGATTGCCTCAGGACCCATCTAAAAGCCCCCAGACCATTCTAATGCCTTTCAGGACCCTTATCAAGGCCACAAGACCCTTCTAATGCCCCTCAGGACCTTTCTAAAGGCCCTCAGACCCTTCTAATGCCCCTCAGGGCATTTATAAAGGTTCCCAGACCCTTCTAGAGCCCGTCAGGACACTTATAAAGGTCCCCAGACCCTTCTACTGCCCCTCAGGAGCATTCTAAAGGCCCCCAGACCCTTCTAATGCCCCACAGGGCCTTTCTAAAGGTCCCCAGACCCTTCTAGAGCCCCTGAAGACCCTTCAAAAGGCCCCCAGACCATTATAGAGCCCCTCAGGACCCTTCTAAAGTCCCCCAGACCCTGCTAATTCCTCTCAGGGCTTTTATAAGGGCACCCAGACCCTTCTAATGCCCCTCAGGACCCTTATAAAGACACCCAGATCCTTCTAGAGCCTCTCAGGACAGTTTTAAATGCCTCCAGACCCTTCTAGACCCCCTCAGGACCATTCTAAAGGCCCCCAGACCCTTCTAATGCCCCTCAGGTCCATTATAAAGGCTCCCAGACCCTTCTAATGCCCCTCAGGGCCTTTCTAAAGTAACCCAGACACTTCTAGAACCTCTCAGGGCCTTTCTATATGACCCCAGACCCTTGTAATGCCCCTCAGGACATTTCTAAAGGCACCCAGACCCTTCTAGAGCCTCTCAGGACAGTTTTAAATGCCTCCAGACCCTTCTAGAACCCCTCAGGACCATTCTAAAGGCCCCCAGACCCTTCTAATGCCCCTCAGGGCCTTTCTAAAGTACCCCAGACACTTCTAGAACTTCTCAGGGCCTTTCTATATGACCCCAGACCCTTGTAATGCCACTCAGGGCAATTCTAAAAGCCGCGAGACCCTTATAATCCCCCTGAGGGCCTTTAAAAAGTCCCCCAGACCCTTCTAATGCCCGTCAGACCCTTCTAATAGCCCCCAGACCCTTCTAGAGCCCCTCAGCGCCTTTCTAAAGGCCTCCACACCCTTCTAATGACCCTCAAGACCCATGTAAAGGCCGCCAGACCCTTCTAGATTGCCTCAGGACCCATCTAAAAGCCCCCAGACCCTTCTAATGCCCCTCAGGACCCTTCTAAAGGCCCTCAGACCCTTCTAATGCCCCTCAAGACCTATGTAAAGGCCCCTAGACCCTTCTAGATTGCCTCAGGACCCATCTAAAAGCCCCAAGACCCTTCTAATGCCTTTCAGGACCCTTATGAAGGCCACAAGACCCTTCTAATGCCCCTCAGGACCTTTCTAAAGGCCCTCAGACCCTTCTAATGCCCCTCAGGGCATTTATAAAGCTACCCAGACCCTTCTAGAGCCTGTCAGGACCCTTATAAAGGCCCCCAGACCATTCTAGAGCCCCTCAGGACACTTCTAAAGGCCCGCAGACCATTCTAATGCCCGTCAGGGCCTTTATAAATGTCCCCAGACCCTTCTACTGCCCCTCAGGAGCATTCTAAAGGCCCCCAGACCCTTCTAATGCCCCACAGGGCCTTTCTAAAGGTCCCCAGACCCTTCTAGAGCCCCTGAAGACCCTTCTAAAGGCCCCCAGACCCTTATAGAGCCCCTCAGGACCCTTCTAAAGTCCCCCAGACCCTGCTAATTCCCCGCAGGGCTTTTATAAGGGCACCCAGACCCTTCTAATGCCCCTCAGGACCCTTATAAAGACACCAGGACCCTTCTAGAGCCTCTCAGGACAGTTTTAAATGCCTCCAGACCCTTCTAGACTCCCCTCAGGACCATTCTAAAGGCCCCCAGATCCTTCTAATGCCTCTCAGGGCCTTTCTAAAGGCCCCCATACTTTTGTAATGCCCCTCACGTCATTTCTAAAGGCACCCAGACCCTTCTAATGCCACTCAGGGCCTTTCTAAAGGCCGCGAGACCCTTATAATCCCCCTGAGGGCCTTTAAAAAGGCCACCAGACCCTTCTGGACCCCCTCAGGACGCTTCAAATAGACCCCAGACCCTTCTAGAGCTCCTCAGGGCCTTTCTAAAGGCATCCACACCCTCCTAATGACCCTCAAGACCCATGTAAATCCCCCCAGACCCTTCTAGATTGCCTCAGGACCCATCTAAAAGCCCCCAGACCCTTCTAATGCCTTTCAGGGCCTTTCTAAAGGCCTCCACACCCTTCTAATGACCCTCAAGACCCATGTAAAGGCCCCTAGACCATTCTAGATTGCCTCAGGACCCATCTAAAAGCCCCCAGACCATTCTAATGCCTTTCAGGACCCTTATCAAGGCCACAAGACCCTTCTAATGCCCCTCAGGACCTTTCTAAAGGCCCTCAGACCCTTCTAATGCCCCTCAGGGCATTTATAAAGGTTCCCAGACCCTTCTAGAGCCCGTCAGGACACTTATAAAGGTCCCCAGACCCTTCTACTGCCCCTCAGGAGCATTCTAAAGGCCCCCAGACCCTTCTAATGCCCCACAGGGCCTTTCTAAAGGTCCCCAGACCCTTCTAGAGCCCCTGAAGACCCTTCAAAAGGCCCCCAGACCATTATAGAGCCCCTCAGGACCCTTCTAAAGTCCCCCAGACCCTGCTAATTCCTCTCAGGGCTTTTATAAGGGCACCCAGACCCTTCTAATGCCCCTCAGGACCCTTATAAAGACACCCAGATCCTTCTAGAGCCTCTCAGGACAGTTTTAAATGCCTCCAGACCCTTCTAGACCCCCTCAGGACCATTCTAAAGGCCCCCAGACCCTTCTAATGCCCCTCAGGTCCATTATAAAGGCTCCCAGACCCTTCTAATGCCCCTCAGGGCCTTTCTAAAGTAACCCAGACACTTCTAGAACCTCTCAGGGCCTTTCTATATGACCCCAGACCCTTGTAATGCCCCTCAGGACATTTCTAAAGGCACCCAGACCCTTCTTATGCCACTCAGGGCCTTTCTAAAGGCCGCGAGACCCTTATAATCCCCCTGAGGGCCTTTAAAAAGGCCCCCAGACCCTCCGGGACCCCCTCAGGATGCTTCTAATAGCCCCCAGACCCTTCTAGTGCATTTCAGGGCCTTTCTAAAGGCCTCCACACCCTTCTAATGACCCTCAAGACCCATGTAAAGGCCCCCAGACACTTCTAGATTGCCTCAGGACCCATCTAAAAGCCCCCAGACCCTTCTAATGCCTTTCAGGACCCTTATGAAGGCCACAAGACCCTTCTAAAGCCCCTCAGGACCTTTCTAAAGGCCCTCAGACCCTTCTAATGCCCCTCAGGGCATTTATAAAGGTTCCCAGACCCTTCTAGAGCCCGTCAGGACCCTTATAAAGGCCCCCAGACCATTCTAGAGCCCCTCAGGACACTTCTAAAGGCCCACAGACTATTCTAATGCCAGTCAGGGCCTTTATAAAGGTCCCCAGACCCTTCTACTGCCCCTCAGGAGCATTGTAAAGGCCCCCAGACCCTTCTAATGCCCCACAGGGCCTTTCTGAAGGTCCCCAGACCCTTCTAGAGCCCCTGAAGACCCTTCTAAAGGCCCGCAGACCCTTATAGAGCCCCTCAGGACCCTTCTAAAGTCCCCCAGACCCTGCTAATTCCTTTCAGGTCTTTTATAAGGGCACCCAGACCCTTCTAATGCCCCGCAGGACCCTTCTAAAGGCCCCCATACCCTTCTAATACCCCTCAGGACATTTCTAAAGGCCCCCAGACCCTTCTAGAGCCCCTCAGGACATATCTAAAGGCCCCCAGACCCTTCTAGAGCCCCTCAGGACATTTCTAAAGGCACCCAGACCCTTCTAATGCCACTCAGGGCCTTTCTAAAGGCCGCGAGACCCATATAATCCCCCTGAGGGCCTTTAAAAAGGCCCCCAGACCCTTCTGGACCCCCTCAGGACACTTCTAATAGCCCCCAGACCGTTCTAGAGCTCCTCAGGGCCTTTCTAAAGGCCTCCACACCCTTCTAATGACCCTCAAGACCCATGTAAAGGCCCCTAGACCCTTCTAGATTGCCTCAGGACCCATCTAAAAGACCCCAGACCCTTCTAATGCCTTTCAGGACCCTTATGAAGGCCACAAGACCCTTCTAATGCCCCTCAGGACCTTTCTAAAGGCCCTCAGACCCTTCTAATGCCCCTCAGGGCATTTATAAAGGTTCCCAGACCCTTCTAGAGCCCATCAGGACCCTTATAAAGGCCCCCAGACCATTCTAGAGCCCCTCAGGACACTTCTAAAGGCCCGCAGACCATTCTAATGCCCGTCAGGGCCATTATAAAGGTCCCCAGACCCTTCTACTGCCCCTCAGGACCTTTCTAAAGGCCCCCAAACCCTTATAGAGCCCCTCAGGACCCTTCTAAAGTCCCCCAGACCCTGCTAATTCCCCTCAGGGCCCATATAAAGGCACCCAGACCCTTCTAGAGCCTCTCAGGACAGTTTTAAATGCCTCCAGACCCTTCTAGACCCCCTCAGGTCCATTCTAAAGGCCCCCAGACCCTTCTAATGCCCCTCAGGGCCTTTCTAAAGTACCCCAGACACTTCTAGAACCTCTCAGGGCCTTTCTATATGACCCCAGACCCTTGTAATGCCCCTCAGGGCCTTTCTAAAGGCCCCCATACCCTTCTAATGCCCCTGAAGACCCTTCTAAAGGCCCCCAGACCCTTCTAGAGCCCCTCAGGACATTTCTAAATGCACCCAGAACCTTCTAATGCCACTCAGGGCCTTTCTAAAGGCTGCGAGACCCTTATAATCCCCCTAAGGACCTTTAGAAAGGTCCCCAGACCCACTCAGGACGCTTCTAATAGCCCCCAGACCATTCTACAGCCCCTCAGGGCCTTTCTAAAGGCCTCCACACCCTTCTAATGACCCTCAAGACCCATGTAAAGGCCCCCAGACCCTTCTAGATTGCGCAGGACCCATCTAAAAGCCCCCAGACCCTTCTAATGCCCCTCAGGACCCTTCTAAAGGCGCCCAGACCATTCTAATGCCTCTCAGGACCCTTCTAAAGTCCCCCAGACCATGCTAATTCCACTCAGGGCTATTATAAGGGCCACAAGACCCTTCAAATGCCCCTCAGGACCCTTATAAAGGCACCCAGACCCTTCTAGAGCCTCTCAGGACAGTTTTAAATGCCTCCAGACCCTTCTAGACCCCCTCAGGACCATTCTAAAGGCCCCCAGACCCTTCTAATGCACCTCAGGACCCTTCTAAAGGCCCCCAGACCCTTCTAATGCACCTCAGGGCCTTTCTAAAGTACCCCAGACACTTCTAGAACCTCTCAGGGCCTTTCTATATGACACCAGACCCTTGTAATGCCCCTCAGGTCCTTTCTAAAGGCCCCCGTACCCTTCTAATGACCCTGAGGACATTTCTAAAGGCCCCCAGACCCTTCAAGAGCCCCTCAGGACATTTCTAAAGGCACCCAGAACCTTATAGAGCATCTCAGGGCAGTTTTAAATGCCTCCAGACCCTTCTAGACCCCCTCAGGACCATTCTAAAGGCCCCCAGACCCTTCTAATGCCCCTCAGGACCCTTCTAAAGGCCCCCAGACCCTACTAATGCACCTCATGGCCTTTCTAAAGAACCCCAGACACTTCTAGAACCTCTCAGGGCCTTTCTATATGACCCCAGACCCTTGTAATGACCCTAAGGGCCTTTCTAAAGGCCCCCATACACTTCTAATGCCCCTCAGGACCCTTCTAAAGGCCCCCAGACCCTTCTAATGCCCCTCAGGGCCTTTCTAAAGTACCCCAGACACTTCTAGAACCTCTCAGGGCCTTTCTATATGACGCCAGAGCCTTATAATGCCACTCAGGGCCTTTCTAAAAGCCACGAGACGCTTATAATGCCCCTCAGGACATTTCTAATGGTCCCCAGACCCTTCAAGAGCCCCTCAGGACATTTCTAAAGGCACCCAGAACCTTCTAATGCCACTCAGGGCCTTTCTAATGTCTGCGAGACCATTATAATCCCACTGAGGACCTTTAAAAAGGCCCCCAGACCCTTCTAGATTGCCTCAGGACCCATCCAAAAGCCCCCAGACCCTTCTAATGCCTTTCAGGGACTTTCTAAAGGCCTCCACACCCTTCTAATGACTCTCAAGACACATGTAAAGGCCCCCAGACCCTTCTAGATTGCCTCAGGACCCATCTAAAAGACCCCAGACCCTTCTAATGCCTTTCAGGACCCTTATGAAGGTCACAAGACCCTTCTAATGCCCCTCAGGACCTTTCTAAAGGCCCTCAGACCCTTCTAATGCCCCTCAGGGCATTTATAAAGGTTCCCAGACCCTTCTAGAGCCCGTCAGGACCCTTATAAAGGCCCCCAGACCATTCTAGAGCCCCTCAGGACACTTCTAAATCCCGCAGACCATTCTAATGCCCGTCAGGGCCTTTATAAAGGTACACAGACCCTTCTACTGCCCCTCAGGAGCATTCTAAAGGCCCCCAGACCCTTCTAATGCCCCACAGGGCCATTCTAAAGGTCCCCAGACCCTTCTAGAGCCCCTGAAGACCATTCAAAAGGCCCCCAGACCCTTATAGAGCCCCTCAGGACCCTTCTAAAGTCCCCCAGACCCTGCTAATTCCCCTCAGGGCTTTTATAAGGGCACCCAGAATCTTCTAATGCCCCTCAGGACCCTTATAAAGCCACCCAGACCCTTCTAGAGCCTCTCAGGACAGTTTAAAATGCGTCCAGACCCTTCTAGAACCGCCTCAGGACCATTCTAAAGGCACCCAGACCCTTCTAATGCCCCTCAGGGCCTTTCTAAAGGCCCCCATACCCTTCTAATGCCCCTCAGGTCATTTCTAAAGGCACCCAGACCCTTCTAATGCCACTCAGGGCCTTTCTAAAGGCCGCGAGACCCTTATAATCCCCCTGAGGGCCTTTAAAAAGGCCCCCAGACCCTTCTGGACCCCCTCAGGACGCTTCTAATAGCCCCCAGACCATTCTAGAGCCCCTCAGGGCCTTTCTAAAGGCCTCCACACCCTTCTAATGACCATCAAGACCCATGTAAAGGCCCCCAGACCCTTCTAGAATGCCTCAGGACCCATCTAAAAGCCCCCAGACCCTTCTAATGCATTTCAGGGCCTTTCTAAAGGCCTCCACACCCTTCTAATGACCCTCAAGACCCATGTAAAGGCCCCTAGACCCTTCTAGATTGCCTCAGGACCCATCTAAAAGCCCCCAGACCCTTCTAATGCCTTTCAGGACCCTTATGAAGGCCACAAGACCCTTCTAATGCCCCTCAAGACCCATGTAAAGGCCCCTAGACCCTTCTAGATTGCCCCAGTACCCATCTAAAAGCCCCCAGACCCTTCTAATGCCTTTCAGGACCCTTATGAAGGCCACAAGACCCTTCTAATGCCCCTCAGGGCATTTATAAAGGTTCCCAGACCCTTCTAGAGCCCGTCAGGACCCTTATAAAGGCCCCCAGACCATTCTAGAGCCCCTCAGGACACTTCTAAAGGCCCGCAGACCATTCTAATGCCGGTCAGGGCCTTTATAAAGGTCCCCAGACCCTTCTCCTGCCCCTCAGGAGCATTATAAAGGCCCACAGACCCTTCTAATGCCCCTCAGGTCATTTCTAAAGGCACCAAGACCCTTCTAATGCCCCTCAGGACCTTTCTAAAGGCCTTCAGACCCTTCTAATGCCCTTCAGGGCATTTATAAAGGTTCCCAGACCCTTCTAGAGCCCGTCAGGACCCTTAAAAAGGCCCCCAGACCATTCTAGAGCCCCTCAGGACACTTCTAAAGGCCCGCAGACCATTCTAATGCACGTCAGGGCCTTTCTAAAGGTCCCCAGACCCTTCTACTGCCCCTGAGGAGCCTTCTAAAGGCCCCCAGACCCTTCTAATGCCCCACAGGGCCTTTCTAAAGGTACCCAGACCCTTCTAGATCCCCTGAAGACCCTTCTAAAGGCCCCTAGACCCTTATAGAGCCCTTCAGGACCCCTCTAAAGGCCCCCAGACCCTGCTAATTCCCCTCCGGGCTTTTATAAGGGCACCCAGACCCTTCTAATGCCCCTCAGGACCCATATAAAGGCACCCAGACCCTTATAGAGCCTCTCAGGACAGTTTTAAATGCCTCCAAACCCTTCTAGACCCCCTCAGGACCATTCTAAAGGCCCCCAGACCCTTCTAATGACCCTCAGGACATTTCTAAAGTAAACCAGACCCTTCTAATGCCCCTCAGGTCATTTCTAAAGGCACCCAGACCCTTCTAATGCCACTAAGGGCCTTTCTAAATGCCGCGAGACCCTTAGAATCCCCCTGAGGGCCTTCAAAAAGGCCCCCAGACCCTTCTGGACCCCCTCAGGACGCTTCTAATAGCCCCCAGACCCTTCTAGAGCCCCTCAGGAGCATTCTAAAGGCCCCCAGACCCTTCTAATGCCCCACAGGGCCTTTCTAAAGGTCCCCAGACCCTTCTAGAGCCCCTCAAGACCCTTCTAAAGGCCCCCAGACCCTTATAGAGCCCCTCAGGACCCTTGTAACGTCCCCCAGACCATGCTAATTCCCCTCAGGTCTTTTATAAGGGCACCCAGACCCTTCTAATGCCCCTCAGGACATTTATAAAGGCCCACAAAACCTTCTAGAGCCCCTCAGGACATTTCTAAAGGCACCCAGACCCTTGTAACGCCACTCAGGGCCTTTCTAAAGGCCGCGAGACCCTTATAATCCCCCTGAGGGCCTTTAAAAAGGCCCCCAGACCCTTCTGGACCCCCTCAGGATGCTTCTAATTGCTCCCAGACCCTTCTAGAGCCCCTCAGGGCCTTTCTAAAGGCCTCCACACCCTTCTAATGACCCTCAAGACCCATGTAAAGGCCCCCAGACCCTTCTAGATTGCCTCAGGACGCTTCTAATAGCCCCCAGACCCTTCTAGATCCCCTCAGGGCCTTTCTAAAGGCCTCCACACCCTTCTAATGACCCTCAAGACCCATGTAAAGGCCCCCAGACCCTTCTAGATTGCTACAGGACCCATCTAAAGGCCCCCAGACCCTTCTAATGCCTTTCAGGGCCTTTCTAAAGGCCTCCACACCCTTCTAATGATCCTCAAGACCCATTTAAAGGCCCCTAGACCCTTCTAGATTGCCTTAGGACCCATCTAAAAGCCCCCAGACCCTTCTAATGCCTTTCAGGACCCTTATGAAGGCCACAAGACCCTTCTAATGACCCTCAGGACCTTTCTAAAGGCCCTCAGACCCTTCTAATGCCCCTCAGGGCATTTATAAAGGTTCCCAGACCCTTCTACTGCCCCTCAGGAGCATTCTAAAAGCCCCCAGACCCTTCTAATGCCCCACAGGGCCTTTCTAAAGGTCCCCAGACCCTTCTAGAGCCCCTGAAGACCCTTCTAAAGGCCCCCAGACCGTTATAGAGCCCCTCAGGACCCTTCTAAAGTCCCCCAGACCCTGCTAGTTCCCCTCAGGGCTTTTATAAGGGCACCCAGAATCTTCTAATGCCCCTCAGGACCCTTATAAACGCACCCAGACCCTTCTAGAGCCTCTCAGGACAGTTTTAAATGCCTCCAGACCTTTCTAGACCCCCTCAGGACCATTCTAAAGGCACCCATACCCTTCTAATGCCCCTCAGGGCCTTTCTAAAGTAAACCAGACGCTTCTAGAACCTCTCAGGGCCTTTCTATATGAACCTAGACCCCTGTAATACCACTCAGGGCCATTCTAAAGGCCGCGAGACCCTTATAATCCCCCTGAGGGCCTTTAAAAAGGCCCCCAGATCCTTCTGGACCCCCTCTGGACGCTTCTAATAGCCCCCAGACCATTCTAGAGCCCCTCAGGGCCTTTCTAAAGGCCTCCACACCCTTCTAATGACCCTCAAGACCCATGTAAAGGCCCCTAGACCCTTCTAGATTGCCTCAGGACCCATCTAAAAGCCCCCAGACCATTCTAATGCCTTTCAGGACCCTTATGAAGGCCACAAGACCCTTCTAATGCCCCTCAGGACCATTCTAATGGCCCTCAGACCATTCTAATGCCCCTCAGGGCATTTATAAAGGTTCCCAGACCCTTCTAGAGCCCGTCAGGACCCTTATAAAGGCCCCCAGACCATTCTAGAGCCCCTCAGGACACTTCTAAAGGCCCGCAGACCATTCTAATGCCAGTCAGGGCCTTTATAAAGGTCCCCAGACCCTTCTACTGCCCCTCAGGACCATTCTAAAGGCCCCCAGACCCTTCTAATGCCCCTCAGGGCCTTTCTAAAGGCCCCCATACCCTTCTAATGCCCCTCAGGTCATTTCTAAAGGCGCCCAGACCCTTCTAATGCCACTCAGGGCCTTTCTAAAATACGCGAGACCCTTATAATCCTCCTGAGGGCCTTTAAAAAGGCCCCAAGACCCTTCTGGACCCCCTCAGGACGCTTCTAATAGCCCCAGACCCTTCTAGAGCCCCTCAGGGCCTTTCTAAAGGACTCCACACCCATCTAAAGACCCTCAAGACCCATGTAAAGGCCCCCAGACCCTTGTAGAATGCCTCAGGACCCATCTAAAATCCCCCAGACCCTTCTAATGCCTTTCAGGGCCTTTCTAAAGGCCTCCACACCCTTCTAATGACCCTCAAGACCCATGTAAAGGCCCCTAGACCCTTCTAGATTGCCTCAGGACCCATCTAAAAGCCCCCAGACCCTTCTAATGCCTTTCAGGAGCCTTATGAAGGCCACAAGACCCATCTAATGCCCCTCAGGACCTTTCTAAAGGCCCTCAGACCCTTCTAATGCCCCTCAGGGCATTTATAAAGGTTCCCAGACCCTTCTAGAGCCCGTCAGGACCCTTATAAAGGCCCCCAGACCATTCTAGAGCCCCTCAGGACACTTCTAAAGGCCCGCAGACCATTCTAATGCCCGTCAGGGCCTTTATAAAGGTCCCCAGACCCTTCTACTGCCCCTCAGGAGCATTCTAAAGGCCCCCAGACCCTTCTAATGCCCCACAGGGCCTTTCTAAAGGTCCCCAGACCCTTCTAGAGCCCCTGAAGACCCTTCTAAAGGCCCCCAGACCCTTATAGACCCCCTCAGGACCCTTCTAATGTCCCCCAGACCCTGCTAGTTCCCCTCAGGGCTTTTATAAGGGCACCCAGAATCTTCTAATGCCCCTCAGGACCCTTATAAAGGCACCCAGACCCTTCTAGACCCTCTCAGGGCAGTTTTAAATGCCTCCAGACCCTTCTAGACCCGCTCAGGACCATTCTAAAGGCACCCAGACCCTTCTAATGCCCCTCAGGGCCTTTCTAAAGTAAACCAGACGCTTCTAGAACCTCTCAGGGCCTTTCTATATCAACCCAGACCCCTGTAATGCCACTCAGGGCCTTTCTAAAGGCCGCGAGACCCTTATAATCCCCCTGAGGGCCTTTAAAAAGGCCCCCAGACCCTTCTGGACGACCTCTGGACACTTCTAATAGCCCCCAGACCCTTCTAGAGCCCCTCAGGGTCTTTCTAAAGGCATCCACACGCTTCTAATGACCCTCAAGACCCATGTAATGGACCCTAGACCCTTCTAGATTGCCTGAAGACCCATCTAAAAGCCCCCAGACCATTCTAATGCTTTCAGGACCCTTATTAAGGCCACAAGACCCTTCTAATGACCCTCAGGACCTTTCTAAAGGCCTTCAGACCCTTCTAATGCCACTCAGGGCATTTATAAAGGTTCCCAGACCCTTCTAGATCACGTCAGGACACTTATAAAGGTCCCCAGACCCTTCTACTGCCCCTCAGGAGTATTCTAAAGGCCCCCAGACCCTTCTAATGCCCCACAGGGCCTTTCTAAAGGTCCCCAGACCCTTCTAGAGCCCCTGAAGACCCTTCTAAAGGCCCCCAGACCCTTATAGAGCCCCTCAGGACCCTTCTAAAGTCCCCCAGACCCTGCTAATTCCCCTCAGGGCTTTTATAAGGGCACCCAGACCCTTCTAATGCCCCTCAGGACCCTTATAAAGGCACCCAGACCCTTCTAGAGCCTCTCAGGACAGTTTTAAATGCCTAAAGACCCTTCTAGAACCCCCCAGGACCATTCTAAAGGCCCCCAGACCCTTCTAATGCCCCTCAGGGCCTTTCTAAAGTACCCCAGACACTTCTAGAACCTCTCAGGGCCTTTCTATATGACCCCAGGCCCTTGTAATGCCACTCAGGGCCTTTCTAAACGCCGCGAGACCCTTATAATCCCCCTGAGGGCCTTTAAAAAGGCCCCCAGACGCTTCTGGACCCCCTCAGGATGCTTCTAATAGCCCCCAGACTCTTCTAGAGCCCCTCAGCGCCTTTCTAAAGGCCTCCACACCCTTCTAATGACCCTCAAGACCCATGTAAAGGCCCCTAGACCCTTCTAGATTGCCTCAGGACCCATCTAATAGCCCCCAGATCATTCTAATGCCTTTCAGGGCCTTTCTAAAGGCTTCCACACCCTTCTAATGACCCTCAAGATCCATGTAAAGGCCCCTAGACCCTTCTAGATTGCCTCAGGACCCATCTAAAAGCCCCCAGACCCTTCTAATGCCTTTCAGGACCCTTATGAAGGCCACAAGACCCTTCTAATGCCCCTCAGGACCTTTCTAAAGGCACTCAGACCCTTCTAATGCCCCTCAGGGTATTAATAAAGGTTCCCAGACCCTTCTAGAGCCCGTCAGGACCCTTATAAAGGCCCCCAGACCATTCTAGAGCCCCTCAGGACACTTCTAAAGGCCCGCAGACCATTCTAATGCCCGTCAGGGCCTTTATAAAGGTCCCCAGACCCTTCTACTGCCCCTCAGGAGCATTCTAAAGGCCCCCAGACCCTTCTAATGCCCCACAGGGCCTTTCTAAAGGTCCCCAGACCCTTCTAGAGCCCCTGAAGACCCTTCTAAAGGCCCCCAGACCCTTATAGAGCCCCTCAGGACCCTTCTAAAGTCCACTAGACCCTGCTAGTTCCCCTCAGGGCTTTTATAAGGGCACCCAGAATCTTCTAATGCCCCACAGGACCCTTATAAAGGCACCCAGACCCTTCTAATGCCCCTCAGGGCCTTTCTAAAGTAAATCAGACACTTCTAGATCCTCTCAGGGCCTTTCTATATGAACCCAGACACTTGTAATGCCACTCAGGGCCTTTCTAAAGGCCGCGAGACCATTATCATCCCCCTGAGGGCCTTTTAAAAGGCCGCCAGACCCTTCTGGACCCCCTCAGAACGCTTCTAATAGCCCCCAGACCTTTCTAGAGCCCCTCAGGGCCTTTCTAAAGGCCTCCACACCCTTCTAATGACCCTCAAGACCCATGTAAAGGCCGCCAGACCCTTCTAGATTGCCTCAGGACCCTTCTAAAAGCCCCCAGACCCTTCTAATGCCTTTCAGGGCCTTTCTAAAGGCCTCCACACCCTTCTAATGACCCTCAAGACCCATGTAAATGCCCCTAGACCCTTCTAGATTGCCTCAGGACCCATCTAAAAGCACCCAGACCCTTCTAATGCCATTTAGGGCCTTTCTAAAGGCCTCCACACCCTTCTAATGACCCTCAAGACCCATGTAAAGGCCCCCAGACCCTACTAAATGCCTTTCAGGACCCTTATGAAGGCCACAAGACCCTTCTAATGCCTCTCAGGACCTTTCTAAAGTACCCCAGACACTTCTAGAACCTCTCAGGGCCTTTCTATATGACCCCAAACCCTTGTAATGCCCCTCAGGGCCTTTCTAAAGGCCCCCATACCCTTCTAATGCCCCTGAAGACCCTTCTAAAGGCCCCTAGACCCTTCTAGAGCCCCTCAGGACATTTCTAAAGGCACCCAGAACCTTCTAATGCCACTCAGGGGCTTTCTAAAGTAAACCAGACACTTCTACAACCTCTCAAGGCCTTTCTATAAGAACCCAGACCCTTGTAATGCCACTCAGAGCCTTTCTAAAGGCCGCAAGAGCCTTATAATCCCCCTGAGGGCCTTTAAAAGGCCCCCAGACCCTTCTGGACCCCCTCAAAACACTTCTAATAGCCCCCAGACCCTTCTAGAGCCCCTCAGGGCCTTTCTAAAGGCCTCCACACCCTTCTAATGACCCTCAAGACCCATGTAAAGGCCCCTAGACCCTTCTAGATTGGCTCAGGACCCATCTAAAAGCACCCAGACCCTTCTAATGCCTTTCAGGACCCTTATGAAGGCCACAAGACCTTTCTGATGCCCCTCAGAATCTTTCTAAAGGCCCTCAGACCCTTCTAATGCCCCTCAGGCCATATATAAAGGTTCCCAGACCCTTCTAGAGCCGATCAGGACACTTATAAATGTCCCCAGACCCTTCTACTGCCCCTCAGGAGCATTCTAAAGGCCCTCAGACCCTTCTAATGCCCCTCAGGGCATTTATAAATGTTCCCAGACCCTTCTAGAGCCCGTCAGGACTTTTCTAAAGGCACGCAGACCATTCTAATGCCCCACAGGGCCTTTCTAAAGGTCCCCAGACCCTTATAGAGCCCCTGAAGACCCTTCTAAAGGCCCCCAGACCCTTCTAATGCCCCACAGGGCCTTTCTAAAGGTCCCCAGACCCTTCTAGAGCCCATGAAGACCCTTCTAAAGGCCCCCAGACCCTTATAGAGCCCTTCAGGACCCTTCTAAAGTCCCCCAGACCCTGCTAGTTCCCCTCAGGGCTTTTATAAGGGCACCCAGAATCTTCTAATGCCCCTCAGGACCCTTATAAAGGCACCCAGACCCTTCTAGAGCCTCTCAGGACAGTTTTAAATGCCTCCAGACCCTTCTAGAACCCCTCAGGACCATTCTAAAGGACCCCAGACCCTTCTAATGCCACTCAGGGCCTTTCTAAAGTACCCCAGACACTTCTAGAACCTCTCAGGGCCTTTCTATATGACCCCAGACCCTTGTAATGCCACTCAGGGCCTTTCTAAAGGCCGCGAGACCCTTATAATCCCCCTGAGGGCCTTTAAAAAGGCCCCCAGACCCTTCTGGACCCCCTCAGGAAGCTTCTAATAGCCCCCAGACCCTTCTAGAGCCCCTCAGGGCCTTTCTAAAGGCCTCCACACCCTTCTAATGACCCTAAAGACCCATGTAAAGGCCCCTAGACCATTCTAGATTGCCTCAGGACCCATCTAAAAGCCCCCAGACCCTTCTAATGCCTTTCAGGACCCTTATGAAGGCCACAAGACCTTTTTAATGCCCCTCAGAACCTTTCTAAAGGCCCTCAGATTCTTCTAATGCCCCTCAGGGCATTTATAAATGTTCCCAGACCCTTCTAGAGTCCGTCAGGACACTTATAAATGTCCCCATACCCTTCTACTGCCCCTCAGGAGCATTTTAAAGGCCCCCAGACCCTTCCAATGCCCCACAGGGCCTTTCTAAAGGTCCCCAGACCCATCTAGAGCCCCTGAAGACCCTTCTAAAGGCCCCCAGACCCTTCTAGAGCCCCTCAGGACAATTCTAAAGTCACCCAGACCCTGCTAATTCCCCTCAGGGCTTTTATAAGGGCACCCAAACCCTTCTAATGCCCCTCAGGACCCTTATAAAGGCACCCAGACCCTTCTAGAGCCTCTCAGGACAGGTTTAAATGCCTCCAGACCCTTCTAGACCCCCTCAGGACCATTCTAAAGGCCCACAGACCCTTCTAATGCCCCTCAGGGCCTTTCTAAAGTACCCCAGACACTTCTAGAACCTCTCAGGGCCTTTCTATATGACCCCAGACCCTTCTAATGCCACTCAGGGCCATTCTAAAGGCCGCGAGACCCTTATAATCCCCCTGAGGGCCTTTAAAAAGGCCCCCAGACCCTTCTGTACCCCATCAGGACGATTCTAATAGCCCCCAGACCCTTCTAGAGCCCCTCAGGGCCTTTCTAAAGGACTCCACACCCTTCTAATGACTCTCAAGGCCCATGTAAAGGCCCCCAGACCCTTCTAGATTGCCTCAGGACCAATCTAAAAGCCCCCAGACCCTTCTAATGCCTTTCAGGACCCTTATGAAGGCCACAAGACCCTTCTAATGCCCCTCAGGACCTTTCTAAATGCACTCAGACCCTTCTAATGCCCCTCAGGGCATTTATAAAGGTTCCCAGACCCTTCTAGAGCCTGTCAGGACCCTTATAAAGGCCCCCAGACCATTCTAGAGCCCCTCAGGACACTTCTAAAGGCCCGCAGACCATTCTAATGCCCGTCAGGGCCTTTATAAAGGTTCCCAGACCCTTCACCTGCCCCTCAGGAGCATTCTAAAGGCCCCCAGACCCTTCTAATGCCCCATAGGGCCTTTCTAAAGGTCCCCAGACCCTTCTAGAGCCCCTGAAGACCCTTCTAAAGGCCCCCAGACCCTTACAGAGCCCCTCAGGACCCTTCTAAAGACCCCCAGACCCTGCTAATTCCTTTCAGGGCTTTTATAAGGGCACCCAGACCCTTCTAATGCCCCTCAGGACCCTTATAAAGGCTCCCAGACCCATCTAGACCCTCTCAGGACAGTTTTAAATGCCTCCAGACCCTTCTAGTGCCCCTCAGGACCATTCTAAAGGCCACCCAGACCCTTCTAATGCCCCTCAGGACCCTTCTAAAGGCCCCCGCACCTTTCTAATGCCCCTCAGGGCCTTTCTAAAGTACACCAGACACATCTAGAACCTCTCAGGGCCTTTCTATATGACCCCAGACGCCTATAATGCCCCTCAGGGCCTTTCTAAGGGCCCCCATACCCTTCTAATCCACCTCAGGGCCTTTCTAAAGTACCCCAGACACTTCTAGTACCTCTCAGGGCCTTTCTATATGACCCCAGACCTTTGTAATGCCACTCAGGGCCTTTCTAAAGGCCGCGAGATCTTTATAATCCCCCTGAGGTCCTCTAAAAAGTCCCCAGACCCTTCTGGACCCCCTCAGGACTCTTCTAATAGCCCCCAGACCCTTCTAGAGCCCCTCAGGGCCTTTCTAAAGGCCTCCACACCCTTCTAATGACCCTCAAGACCCATGTAAAGGCCCCCAGACCCTTCTAGATTGCCTCAGGACCCATCTAAAAGCCCCCAGACCCTTCTAATGCCTTTCAGGACCCTTATGAAGGTCACAAGACCCTTCTAATGCCCCTCAGGACCTTTCTACAGGACCTCAGACGTTTCTAATGCCACTCAGGGCATTTATAAAGGTTCCCAGACCCTTCTAGAGCCCGTCAGGACCCTTATAAAGGCCCCCAGACCATTCTAGAGCCCCTCAGGACACTTCTAAAGGCCCGCAGACCATTCTAATGCCCGTCAGGGCCTTTCTAAAGGTCCCCAGACCCTTCTACTGCCCCTCAGGAGCATTTTAAAGGCCCCCAGACCCTTCTAATGCCCCACAGGGCCTTTCTAAAGGTCCCCAGACCCTTCTAGAGCCCCTGAAGACCCTTCTAAAGGCCCCCAGACCCTTATAGAGCCCCTCAGGACCCTTCTAAAGTCCCCCAGACCCTGCTAATTCCCCTCAGGTCTTTTATAAGGGCACCCAGACCCTTCTAATGCCCCTCAGGACCCTTATAAAGGCACCCAGACCCTTCTAGAGCCTCTCAGGACAGCTTTAAATGCCTCCAGACCCTTCTAGACCCCCTCAGGACCATTCTAAAGGCCCCCAGACCCTTCTAAAGGCCCCCAGACCCTTCTAATGCCCCTCAGGGCCTTTCTAAAGTACCCCAGACATTTCTAGAACCTATCAGGGCCTTTCTATATGACCCCAGACCCTTGTAATGCCACTCAGGGCCTTTCTAAAGGATGCGAGACCCATATAATCACCCTGAGGGCCTTTAAAATGGCCCCCTGACCATTCTGGACCCCTTCAGGACGCTTCTAATAGCCCCCAGACCCTTCTAGAGCCCCTCAGGGCCTTTCTAAAGGCATCTACACCCTTCTAATGACCCACAAGACCCATGTAAAGGCCCCCAGACCCTTCTAGACTGCCTCAGGACCCATCTAAAAGCCCCCAGACCTTTCTAATGCATTTCAGGGCCTTTCTAAAGGCCTCCACACCCTTCTAATGACCCTCAAGATCCATGTAAAGGCCCCTAGACCCTTCTAGATTGCCTCAGGACCCATCTAAAAGCCCCCAGACCTTTGTAATGCCTTTTAGGGCCTTTCTAAAGGACTCCACACCTTTCTAATGACCATCAAGACCCATGTAAAGTCCCCCAGACCCTTCTAGATTGCCTAAGGACCCATCTAATAGCCCCCAGACCCTTCTAATGCCTCTCAGGGCCTTTCTAAAGGCCTCCACACCAGTCTAATGCCTCTCAGGGCCTTTCTAAAGGCCTCCACACCCTTCTAATGACCCTCAAGACCCATGTAAAGGCCCCTAGACCCTTCTAGATTGCCTAAGGACCCATCTAAAAGAACCCAGACCCTTCTAATGCCTTTCAGGGCCTTTCTAAAGGCCTCCACACCCTTTTAATGACCCTCAAGACCCATGTAAAGGCCCCCAGACCCTTCTAGATTGCCTCAGGACCCATCTAAAAGACCCCAGACCCTTCTAATGCCTTTCAGGACCCTTATGAAGGCCACAAGACCCTTCTAATGCCCCTCAGGACCTTTCTAAAGGCCCTCAGACCCTTCTAATGCCCCTAAGGGCATTTATAAAGGTTCCCAGACCCTTCTAGAGCCCGTCAGGACCCTTCTAAAGGACCCCAGACCCTTCTAATGCCTTTCAGGACCCTTATGAAGGCCACAAGACCCTTCTAATGCCCCTCAGGACCTTTCTAAAGGCCCTCAGACCCTTCTAATGCCCCTAAGGGCCTTTCTAAAGGTCCCCAGACCCTTCTGCTGCCCCTCAGGAGCATTCTAAAGGCCCCCAGACCCTTCTAATGCCCCACAGGGCCTTTCTAAAGGTCCTCAGACCCTTCTAGAGCCCCTGAAGACCCTTCTAAACGCCCCCAGACCCTTCTAGAGCCCCTCAGGACCCTTCTAAAGGACCCCAGACCCTTCTAATGCCCCACAGGGCCTTTATAATGGTCCCCAGACCCATCTAGAGCCCCTGAAGACCCTTCTAAAGGCGTCGAGACCCTTATAGAGCCCCTCAGGATCATTCTAAAGTCCCCCAGACCCTGCTAATTCCTCTCAGGGCTATTATAAGGGCACCCAGACCCTTCTAATTCCCCTCAGGACCCTTATAAAGGCACCCAGACCCTTGTAGAGCATCTCAGGACAGTTTTAGATGCCTCCAGATCCTTCTAGACCCCCTCAGGACCATTCTAATGGCCCACAGACCCTTCTAATGCCCCACAGGGCCTTTCTAAATGTCCCCAGACCCTTCTAGAGCCCCTGAAGACCCTTCTAAAGGACTCCAGACCCTTATAGAGCCCCGCAGGACCCTTCTAATGTCCCCCAGACCCTGCTAATTCCCCTCAGGGCTTTTATAAGGGAACCCAGACCCTTCTAATGCCTCTGAAGACCGTTCTAAAGGCCCCGAGACACTTATAGAGCCCCTCAGGACCCTTCTAAAGTCCCCCAGACCCTGTTAATTCCTCTCAGGGCTTTTATAAGGGCTCCCAGACCCTTCTAATACCCCTCAGGACCCTTATAAAGGAACCCAGACCCTTCTAGAGCCTCTCTGGACAGTTTTAAATGCCTCCAGACCCTTCTAGACCCCCTCAGGACCATTCTAAAGGCCCCCAGACCCTTCTAATGCACCTCAGGGCCTTTCTAAAGTAACCCAGACACTTCTAGAACCTCTCAGGGCCTTTCTATATGACCCCAGACCCTTGTAATGCCACTCAGGGCCTTTCTAAAAGCCACGAGACCCTTATAATCCCCCTGAGGGCCTTTAAAAAGGCCCCCAGACCCTTCTGGACCCCCTCAGGACGCTTCTAATAGCCCCCAGACCCTTCTAGAGCCCCTCAGGGCCTTTCTAAAGGCCTCCACACCCTTCTAATGACCCTCAAGACCCATGTAAAGGCCCCTAGACCCTTCTAGATTGTCTCAGGACCCATCTAAAAGCACGCAGACCCTTCTAATGCCTTTCAGGACCCTTATGAAGGCCACAAGACCGTTCTAATGCCCCTCAGGACCTTTCTAAAGGCCCTCAGACCCTTCTAGAGCCCGTCAGGACCCTTATAAAGGTCCCCAGACCCTTCTAGAGCCCGTCAGGACCCTTATAAAGGTCCCAAGACCCTTCTACTGCCCCTCAGGAGCATTCTAAAGGCCCCCAGACCCTTATAATGCCCCACAGGGCCTTTCTAAGGGTCCCCAGACCCCTCTAGATTCCCTGAAGACCCTTCTAAAGGCCTCCAGACCCTTATAGAGCCCCTCTGGACTCTACTAAAGTCCCCCAGACCCTGCTAATTCCCCTCAGGGCTTTTATAAGGACACCCAGACCCTTCTAATGCCCCTCAGGACCCTTATAAAGGCACCCAGACCCTTCTAGAGCATCTCAGGACAGTTTTAAATGCCTCCAGACCCTTCTAGACCCCATCAGGACCATTCTAAAGGCCCCCAGACCCTTCTAATGCCCCTCAGGGCATTTATAAAGGTTCCCAGACCCTTCTAGAGCCCGTCAGGACCCTTATAAAGGCCCCCAGACCATTCTAGAGCCCCTCAGGACACTTCTAAAGGCCTGCAGACCATTCTAATGCCCGTCAGGGCCTTATAAAGGTCCCCAGACCCTTCTACTGCCCCTCAGGATCATTCTAAAGGCCCCCAGATCCTTCTAATGACCCACAGGGCCTTTCTAAAGGTCCCGAGGCCCTTCTAGAGCTCCTGAAGACCCTTCTAAAGGCCCCCAGACCCTTATAGAGCCCTTCAGGACCCTTCTAAAGGCCCCCAGACCCTTCTAATGCCCCACAGGGCCTTTCTAAAGGTCCCCAGACCCTTCTAGAACCCCTGAAGAACCTTCTAAAGGCCCCGAGACCCTTATAGAGCCCCTCAGGACCATTCTAAAGTCCCCCAGACCCTGCTAATTCTTCTCTGGGCTTTTATAAGGGCCCCCAGACCCTTCCAATGCCCCTCAGGACCCTTATAAAGGCACCCAGACCCTTCTAGAGCCTCTCAGGACAGTTTTAAATGCCTCCAGACCATTCTAGACCCCCTCAGGACCATTCTAAAGGCCCCCAGACCCTTCTAATGCCCCACAGGGCCTTTCTAAAGGCCCCCATACCCTTCTAATGCCCCTCAGGTCATTTCTATAGGCACCCAGGCCATTCTAATGCCACTCAGGGCCTTTCTAAAGGCCGCGAGACCCTTATAATCCCACTGAGGGCCTTTAAAAAGGCCCCTAGACCCTTCTGGACCCCCACAGGACGCTTCTAATAGCCCCCAGACCCTTCTAGAGCCCCTCAGGGCCTTTCTAAAGGCCTCCACACCCTTCTAATGACCCTCAAGGCCCATGTAAACGCCCGCAGACCCTTCTAGATTGCCTCAGGACCCATCTAAAAGCGCCCAGACCATTCTAATGCCTTTCAGGACCCTTATGAAGGCCACAAGACCCTTCTAATGCCCCTCAGGACCTTTTTAAAGGCCCCCAGACCATTCTAGAGCCCCTCAGGACCCTTCTAAAGTCCCCCAGACCCTGCTAATTCCTCTCAGGGCTTTTATAAGGGCACCCAGAATCTTCTAATGCCCCTCAGGACCCTTATAAAGGCACGCAGACCCTTCTAGAGCATCTCAGGACAGTTTTAAATGCCTCCAGATCCTTCTAGACCCCCTCAGGACACTTCTAAAGGCCCCCAGACCCTTCTAATGCCCCTCAGGACCTTATAAAGGCCCCCAGACCATTCTAATGCCCCTCAGGGCCTTTCTAAAGTACCCCAGACACTTCTAGAACCTCTCAGGGACTTTCTATATGACCCCAGACCCTTCTAATGCCACTCACGACATTTCTGAAGGCCCCCAGACCCTTCTAGAGGCCCTCAGGACATTTCTAAAGGCACCCAGACCCTTCTAATGCCACTCAGGGGCTTTCTAAAGGCCGCAAGACCCTTATAATTCCCCTGAGGGCCTTTAAAAAGGCCCCCAGACCCTTCTGGACCCCCTCAGGACGCTTCTAATAGCCCCCAGACCCTTCTAATGCCTTTCAGGACACTTATCAAGGCCACAAGACCCTTCTAATGCCCCTCAGGACCTTTCTAAAGGCCCTCAGACCCTTCTAATGCCCCTGAGGGCATTTATAAAGGTTCCCAGACCCTTCTAGAGCCAGTCAGGACCCTTATAAAGGCCCCCAGACCATTCTAGAGCCCCTCAGGACACTTCTAAAGGCCCGCAGACCATTCTAATGCCCGTCAGTGCCTTTATAAAGGTCCCCAGACCCTTCTACTGCCCCTCAGGAGCATTCTAAAGGCCCCAGACCCTTCTAATGCCCCACAGGGCCTTTCTAAAGGTCCCCAGACCCTTCTAGAGCCCCTGAAGACCCTTCTAAAGGCCCCCAGACCCTTATAGAGCCCCTCAGGACCCTTCTAAAGTCCCCCAGACCCTGCTAGTTCCCCTCAGGGCTTTTATAAGGGCACCCAGAATCTTCTAATGCCCCTCAGGACCCTTATAAAGGCACCCAGACCTTTCTAGAGCCTCTCAGGAGAGTTTTAAATGCCTCCAGACCCTTCTAGACCCCCTCAGGACCATTCTAAAGGCCCCCAGATCCTTCTAATGCCCCTCAGGGCCTTTATAAAGTACCCCAGACACTTCTAGAAACTCTCAGGGCCTTTCTATATGACCCCAGGCCCTTGCAATTCCACTCAGGGCCTTTCTAAAGGCCGCGAGACCCTTATAATCCCCCTGAGGGTCTTTAAAAAGGCCCCCAGACCCTTCTGGACCCCCTCAGGACGCTTCTAATAGCCCCCAGACCCTTCTAGAGTCCCTCAGGGCCTTTCTAAAGGCCTCCACACTCTTCGAATGACCCCCAAGACCAATGTAAAGGCCCCTAGACCCTTCTAGATTGCCTCAGGACCCATCTAAAAGACCCCAGACCCTTCTAATGCCTTTCATGACCCTTATGAAGGCCACAAGACCCTTCTAATGCCCCTCAGGACCTTTCCAAAGGCCCTCATACCCTTCTAATGCCCCTCAGGGCATTTATAAAGGTTCCCAAACCCTTCTAGAGCCCGTCAGGACCCTTATAAAGGCCCCCAGACCATTCTAGAGCCCCTCAGGACACTTCTAAATCCCGCAGACCATTCTAATGCCCGTCAGGGCCTTTATAAAGGTCCCCAGACCCCTCTACTGCCCCTCAGGAGCATTCCAAAGGCCCCCAGACCCTTCTAATGCCCCTCAGGGCCTTTCTAAAGTACCCCAGACACTTCTAGAAACTCTCAGGGCCTTTCTATATGACCCCAGGCCCTTGTAATGCCACTCAGGGCCTTTCTAAAGGCCGCAAGACCCTTATAATCCCCCTGAGGGCCTTTAAAAAGGCCCCCAGACCCTTCTGGACCCCCTCAGGATGCTTCTAATAGCCCCCAGACCCTTCTAGAGCCCCTCAGCGCCTTTCTAAAGGCCTCCACACCCTTCTAATGACCCTCAAGACCCATGTAAAGGCCCCCAGACCCTTCTAGATTGCCTCAGGACCAATCTAATAGCCCCCAGATCCTTCTAATGCCTTTCAGGGCCTTTCTAAAGGCCTCCACACCATTCTAATGACCCTCAAGATCCATGTAAAGGCCCCTAGACCCTTCTAGATTGCCTCAGGACCCATCTAAAAGCCCCCAGACCCTTCTAATGCCTTTCAGGACCCTTATGAAGGCCACAAGACCCTTCTAATGCCCCTCAGGACCTTTCTAAAGGCCCTCAGACCCTTCTAATGCCCCTCAGGACCTTTATAAAGGCCCTCAGACCATTCTAATGCCACTCAGGACCTTTCTAATGGCCCTCAGACCCTTCTAATGCCCCTCAGGGCATTTATAAAGGTTCCCAGACCCTTCTAGAGCCCGTCAGGACACTTATAAAGGTCCCCAGACGCTTCTACTGCCCCTCAGGAGCATTCTAAAGGCCCCCAGACCCTTCTAATGCCCCTCAGGTCATTTCTAAAGGCCCCCAGACCCTTCTAATGCCACTCAGGGCCTTTCTAAAGGCCTCCACACCCTTCTAATGACCCTCAAGACCCATGTAAAGGCCCCCAGACCCTTCTAGAATGCCTCAGGACCCATCTAAAAGCCCCCAGACCCTTCTAATGCATTTCAGGGCCTTTCTAAAGGCCTCCACACCCTTCTAATGTCCCTCAAGACCCATGTAAAGGCCCCCAGACCCTTCTAGATTGCCTCAGGACCCATCTAAAAGCCCCCAGACCCTTCTAATGCCTTTCAGGACCCTTATGAAGGCCACAAGACCCTTCTAATGCCCCTCAGGACCTTTCTAAAGGCCCTCAGACCTTTCTAATGCCCCTCAGGGCATTTATAAAGGTTCCCAGACCCTTCTAGAGCCCGTCAGGACCCTTATAAAGGCCCCCAGACCATTCTAGAGCCCCTCAGGACACTTCTAAAGGCCCGCAGACCATTCTAATGCCCGTCAGGGCCTTTATAAAGGTCCCCAGACCCTTCTACTGCCCCTCAGGAGCATTCTAAAGGCCCCCAGACCTTTCTAATGCCCCACAGGGCCTTTCTAAAGGTCCCCAGACCCTTCTAGAGACCCTGAAGACCCTTCTAAAGGCCCCCAGACCCTTATAGAGCCCCTCAGGACCCTTCTAAAGTCCCCCAGACCCTGCTAGTTCCCCTCAGGGCTTTTATAAGGGCACCCAGAATCTTCTAATGCCCCTCAGGACCATTATAAAGGCACCCAGACCCTTCTAGAGACTCTCAGGACAGTTTTAAATGCCTCCAGACCCTTCTAGACCCCCTCAGGACCATTCTAAAGGCCCCCAGACCCTTCTAATGCCCCTCAGGGGCTTTCTAAAGTAAACCAGACACTTCTAGAACCTCTCAAGGCCTTTCTATAAGAACCCAGACCCTTGTAATGCCACTCAGAGCCTTTCTAAAGTCCGCAAGACCCTTATAATCCCCCTGAGGACCTTTAAAAGGTCCCCAGATCCTTCTGGACCCCCTCTGGACACTTCTAATAGCCCCCAGACCCTTCTAGAGCCCCTCAGGGCCTTTCTAAAGGCTTCCACACCATTCTAATGACCCTCAAGACCCATGTAAAGGCCCCCAGACCCTTCTAGATTGCCTCAGGACCAATCTAAAAGCCCCCAGACCCTTCTAATACCTTTCAGGACCCTTATGAAGGCCACATGACCCTTCTAATGCCCCTCAGGACCTTTCTAAAGGCCCTCAGACCCTTCTAATGCACCTCAGGGCATTTATAAAGGTTCCCAGACCCTTCTAGAGCCCGTCATGACCCTTATAAAGGCCCCCCGACCATTCTAGAGCCCCTCAGGACACTTCTAAATCCCGCAGACCATTCTAATGCCCGTCAGGGCCTTTACAAAGGTCCCCAGACCCTTCTACTGCCCCTCAGGAGCGTTCTAAATGCCCCCAGACCCTTCTAATGCCCCACAGGGCCTTTCTGAAGGTCCCCAGACCCTTCTAGAGCCCCTCAAGACCCTTCTAAAGGCCCCCAGACCCTTATAGAGCCCCTCAGGACCCTTCTAAAGGCCCCCAGACCCTGCTAATTCCCCTCAGGGCTTTTATAAGGGTACCCAGACCCTTTTAATGCCCCTCAGGACCCTTATAAAGGCACCCAGACCATTCTAGAGCCTCTCAGGACAGTTTTAAATGCGTCCAAGCCCTTCTAGACCCCCTCAGGACCATTCTAAAGGCCCCCAGACCCTTCTAATGCCCCTCAGGGCCTTTCTAAAGGCCCTCATACCCTTCTAATGCCCCTCAGGTCATTTCTAAAGGCACCCACACCCTTCTAATGCCACTCAGGGCCTTTCTAAAGGCCGCGAGACCCTTATAATCTCCCTGAGGGCCATTAAAAAGGCCCCCAGACCCTTCTGGACCCTCTCAGGAAGCTTCTAATAGCCCCCAGACCCTTCTAGAGCCCCTCAGGGCCTTTCTAAAGGCCTCCACACCCTTCTAATGACCCTCAAGACCCATGTAAAGGCCCCCAGACCCTTCTAGATTGCCTCAGGACCCATCTAAAAGCACCCAGACCCTTCTAATGCCATTTAGGGCCTTTCTAAAGGCCTCCACACCCTTCTAATGACCCTCAAGACCCATGTAAAGGCCGCCAGACCCTTCTAGATTGCCTCAGGACCCTTCTAAAAGCCCCCAGACCCTTCTAATGCCTTTCAGGGCCTTTCTAAAGGCCTCCACACCCTTCTAATGACCCTCAAGACCCATGTAAATGCCCCTAGACCCTTCTAGATTTCCTCAGGACCCATCTAAAAGCCGCCAGACCCTTCTAATGCCTTTCAGGGCCTTTCTAAAGGCCTCCACACCCTTCTAATGACCCTCAAGACCCATGTAAAGGCCCCCAGACCCTTCTAATGCCTTTCAGGACCCTTATGAAGGCCACAAGACCCTTCTAATGCCCCTCAGGACCTTTCTAAATGCCCTCAGACCCTTCTAATACCACTCAGGGCATTTATAAAGGTTCCCAGACCCTTCTAGAGCCCGTCAGGACCCTTATAAAGGACCCCAGACCATTCTAGAGCCCCTCAGGACACTTCTAAAGGCCCGCAGACCATTCTAATGCCCGTCAGGGCCTTTATAAAGGTCCCCAGACCCTTCTACTGCCCCTCAGGAGCATTCTAAAGGCCCCCAGACCCTTCTAATGCCCCACAGGGCCTTTCTAAAGGTCCCCAGACCCTTCTAGAGCCCCTGAAGACCCTTCTAAAGGCCCCCAGACCCTTATAGAGCCCCTCAGGACCCTTCTAAAGTCCCCCAGACCCTGCTAGTTCCCCTCAGGGCTTTTATAAGGGCACCCAGAATCTTCTAATGCCCCTCAGGACCCTTATAAAGGCACCCAGACCCTTCTAGAGCCTCTCAGGGCAGTTTTAAATGCCTCCAGACCCTTCTAGACCCCCTCAGGACCATTCTAAAGGCCCCCAGACCCTTCTAATGCCCCTCAGGGGCTTTCTAAAGTAAACCAGACACTTCTAGAACCTCTCAAGGCCTTTCTATAAGAACCCAGACCCTTGTAATGCCACTCAGAGCCTTTCTAAAGGCCGCAAGAGCCTTATAATCCCCCTGAGGGCCTTTAAAAGGCCCCCAGACCCTTCTGGACCCCCTCAAAACACTTCTAATAGCCCCCAGACCCTTCTAGAGCCCCTCAGGGCCTTTCTAAAGGCCTCCACACCTTTCTAATGACCCTCAAGACCCATGTAAAGGCCGCCAGACCCTTCTAGATTGCCTCAGGACCCATCTAAAAGCCACCAGACCCTTCTAATGCCTTTCAGGGCCTTTCTAAAGGCCTCCACACCCTTCTAATGACCCTCAAGACCCATGTAAAGGCCCCTAGACCCTTCTAGATTGGCTCAGGACCCATCTAAAAGCCCCCAGACCCTTCTAATGCCTTTCAGGACCCTTATGAAGGCCACAAGACCTTTCTGATGCCCCTCAGAATCTTTCTAAAGGCCCTCAGACCCTTCTAATGCCCCTCAGGCCATATATAAAGGTTCCCAGACCCTTCTAGAGCCGATCAGGACACTTATAAATGTCCCCAGACCCTTTTACTGCCCCTGAGGAGCATTCTAAAGGCCCTCAGACCCTTCTAATGCCCCTCAGGGCATTTATAAAGGTTCCCAGACCCTTCTAGAGCCCCTGAAGAGCATTCTAAAGGCCCCCAGACCCTTCTAATGCCCCACAGGGCCTTTCTAAAGGTCCCCAGACCCTTCTAATGCCACTCAGGGCCTTTCTAAAGTACCCCAGACACTTCTAGAACCTCTCAGGGCCTTTCTATATGACCCCAGACCCTTGTAATGCCACTCAGGGCCTTTCTAAAGTACCCCAGACACTTCTAGAACCTCTCAGGGCCTTTCTATATGACCCCAGACCCTTGTAATGCCACTCAGGGCCTTTCTAAAGGCCGCGAGACCCTTATAATCCCCCTGAGGGCCTTTAAAAAGGCCCCCAGACCCTTCTGGACCCCCTCAGGAAGCTTCTAATAGCCCCCAGACCCTTCTAGAGCCCCTCAGGGCCTTTCTAAAGGCCTCCACACCCTTCTAATGACCCTCAAGACCCATGTAAAGGCCCCTAGACCCTTCTAGATTGCCTCAGGACCCATCTAAAAGCCCCCAGACCCTTCTAATGCCTTTCAGGACTCTTATGAAGGCCACAAGACCTTTCTAATGCCCCTCAGAACCTTTCTAAAGGCCCTCAGACCCTTCTACTGCCCCTCTGGACCATTTTAAAGGCCCCCAGACCCTTCTAATGCCCCACAGGGCCTTTCTAAAGGTCCCCAGACCCTTC
Source organism: Coccyzus lansbergi (assembly GCA_033558105.1). Taxonomy (NCBI): domain Eukaryota; kingdom Metazoa; phylum Chordata; class Aves; order Cuculiformes; family Coccyzidae; genus Coccyzus; species Coccyzus lansbergi. Next base: position 32,854 of record JAUMJK010002234.1, on the reverse strand, counting down.
TAGAGCCCCTCAAGACCCTTCTAAAGGCCCCCAGACCCTTTTAGAGCCCCTCAGGACCCTTCTAAAGGCCCCCAGACCCTGCTAATTCCCCTCAGGGCTTTTATAAGGGCACCCAGACCCTTCTAATGCCCCTCAGGACCCTTATAAAGGCACCCAGACCCTTCTAGAGCCTCTCAGAACAGTTTTAAATGCGTCCAAACCCTTCTAGACCCCCTCAGGACCATTCTAAAGGCCCCCAGACCCTTCTAATGCCCCTCAGGGCCTTTCTAAAGGCCCCCATACCCTTCTAATGCCCCTCAGGTCATTTCTAAAGGCACCCAGGCCCTTCTAATGCCACTCAGGGCCTTTCTAAAGGCCGCGAGACCCTTATAATCCCCCTGAGGGCCTTTAAATAGGCCCCCAGACCCTTCTGGACGCCCTCAGGACGCTTCTAATAGCCCCCAGACCCTTCTAGAGCCCCTCAGGGCCTTTCTAAAGGCCTCCACACCCTTCTAATGACCCTCAAGACCCATGTAAAGGCCCCCAGACCCTTCTAGATTGCCTCAGGACCCATCTAAAAGCCCCCAGACCCTTCTAATGCCTTTCAGGGCCTTTCTAAAGGCCTCCACACCCTTCTAATGACCCTCAAGACCCATGTAAAGGCCCCTAGACCCTTCTAGATTGCCTCAGGACCCATCTAAAAGCCCCCAGACCCTTCTAATGCCTTTCAGGACCCTTATGAAGGCCACAAGACCTTTCTGATGCCCCTCAGAACCTTTCTAAAGGTCCTCAGACCCTTCTAATGCCCCTCAGGGCATATATAAAGGTTCCCAGACCCTTCTAGAGCCGGTCAGGACACTTATAAATGTCCCCAGACCCTTCTACTGCCCGTCAGGAGCATTCTAAAGGCCCTCAGACCCTTCTAATGCACCTCAGTGCATTTATAAAGGTTCCCAGACTATTCTAGAGCCCGTCAGGACCCTTATAAAGGCCCCCAGACCATTCTAGAGCCCCTCAGGACACTTCTAAAGGCCCGCAGACCATTCTAATGCCCCAGAGGGCCTTTCTAAAGGTCCCCAGACCCTTCTACTGCCCCTGAAGAGCATTCTAAAGGCCTCCAGACCCTTCTAATGCCCCACAGGGCCTTTCTAAAGGTCCCCAGACCCTTCTAGAGCCCCTGAAGACCCTTCTAAAGGCCCCCAGACCCTTATAGAGCTTTTCAGGACCCTTCTAAAGTCCCCCAGACCCTTCTAGTTCCCCTCAGGGCTTTTATAAGGGCACCCAGACCCTTCTAATGCCCCTCAGGACCCTTATAAAGGCACACAGACCCTTCTAGAGCCTCTCAGGACAGTTTTAAATGCCTCCAGACCCTTCTAGAACCCCTCAGGACCATTCTAAAGGACCCCAGACCCTTCTAATGCCACTCAGGGCCTTTCTAAAGTACCCCAGACACTTCTAGAACCTCTCAGGGCCTTTCTATATGACCCCAGACCCTTGTAATGCCACTCAGGGCCTTTCTAAAGGCCGCGAGACCCTTATAATCCCCCTGAGGGCCTTTAAAAAGGCCCCCAGACCCTTCTGGACCCCCTCAGGAAGCTTCTAATAGCCCCCAGACCCTTCTAGAGCCCCTCAGGGCCTTTCTAAAGGCCTCCACACCCTTCTAATGACCCTCAAGACCCATGTAAAGGCCCCTAGACCCTTCTAGATTGCCTCAGGACCCATCTAAAAGCCCTCAGACCCTTCTAATGCCTTTAAGGACCCTTATGAAGGCCACAAGACCTTTCTAATGCCCCTCAGAACCTTTCTAAAGGCCCTCAGACCCTTCTAATGCCCCTCAGGGCATTTATAAAGGTTCCCAGACCCTTCTAGAGTCCGTCAGGACACTTATAAATGTCCCCATACCCTTCTACTGCCCCTCAGGAGCATTTTAAAGGCCCCCAGACCCTTCTAATGCCCCACAGGGCCTTTCTAAAGGTCCCCAGACCCATCTAGAGCCCCTGAAGACCCTTCGAAAGGCCCCCAGACCCTGCTAATTCCCCTCAGGGCTTTTATAAGGGCACCCAAACCCTTCTAATGCCCCTCAGGACCCTTATAAAGGCACCCAGACCCTTCTAGAGCCTCTCAGGACAGTTTTAAATGCCTCCAGACCCTTCTAGACCCCCTCAGGACCATTCTAAAGGCCCCCAGACCCTTCTAATGCACCTCAGGGCCTTTCTAAAGTACCCCAGACCCTTGTAATGCCACTCAGGGCCTTTCTAAAGGCCGCGAGACCCTTATAATCCCCCTGAGGGCCTTTAAAAAGGCCCCCAGACCCTTCTGGACCCCCTCAGGACGATTCTAATAGCCCCCAGACCCTTCTAGAGCCCCTCAGGGCCTTTCTAAAGGATTCCACACCTTTCTAATGACTCTCAAGGCCCATGTAAAGGCCCCTAGACCCTTCTAGATTGCCTCAGGACCCATCTAAAAGCCCCCAGACCCTTCTAAAGCCTTTCAGGACCCTTATGAAGGCCACAAGACCTTTCTGATGCCCCTCAGAACCTTTCTAAAGGCCCTCAGACCCTTCTAATGCCCCTCAGGGCATATATAAAGGTTCCCAGACCCTTCTAGAGCCGGTCAGGACACTTATAAATGTCCCCAGACCCTTCTACTGCCCGTCAGGAGCATTCTAAAGGCCCTCAGACCCTTCTAATGCCCCTCAGGGCATTTATAAATGTTTCCAGACCATTCTAGAGCCCGTCAGGACCCTTATAAAGGCACCCAGACCATTCTAATGCCCCACAGGGCCTTTCTAAAGGTCCCCAGACCCTTCTACTGCCCCTGAAGAGCATTCTAAAGGCCCCCAGACCCTTCTAATGCCCCACAGGGCCTTTCTAAAGGTCCCCAGACCCTTCTAGAGCCCCTGAAGACCCTTCTAAAGGCCCCCAGACCCTTATAGAGCCCCTCAGGACCCTTCTAAAGTCCCCCAGACCCTGCTAGTTCCCCTCAGGGCTTTTATAAGGGCACCCAGAATCTTCTAATGCCCCTCAGGACCCTTATAAAGGCACCCAGACCCTTCTAGAGCCTCTTAGGACAGTTTTAAATGCCTCCAGACCCTTCTAGAACCCCTCAGGACCATTCTAAAGGACCCCAGACCCTTCTAATGCCACTCAGGGCCTTTCTAAAGTACCCCAGACACTTCTAGAACCTCTCAGGGCCTTTCTATATGACCCCAGACCCTTGTAATGCCACTCAGGGCCTTTCTAAAGGCCGCAAGACCCTTATAATCCCCCTGAGGGCCTTTAAAAAGGCCCCCAGACCCTTCTGGACCCCCTCAGGAAGCTTCTAATAGCCCCCAGACCCTTCTAGAGCCCCTCAGGGCCTTTCTAAAGGACTCCACACCTTTCTAATGACTCTCAAGGCCCATGTAAAGGCCCCTAGACCCTTCTAGATTGCCTCAGGACCCATCTAAAAGCCCCCAGACCCTTCTAATGCCTTTCAGGACCCTTATGAAGGCCACAAGACCCTTCTAATGCCCCTCAGGACCTTTCTAAAGGCCCTCAGACCCTTCTAATGCCCCTCAGGGCATTTATAAAGGTTCCCAGACCCTTCTAGAGCCTGTCAGGACCCTTATAAAGGCCCCCAGACCATTCTAGAGCCCCTCAGGACACTTCTAAAGGCCCGCAGACCATTCTAATGCCCGTCAGGGCCTTTATAAAGGTTCCCAGACCCTTCACCTGCCCCTCAGGAGCATTCTAAAGGCCCCCAGACCCTTCTAATGCCCCACAGGGCCTTTCTAAAGGTCCCCAGACCCTTCTAGAGCCACTGAAGACCCTTCTAAAGGCCCCCAGACCCTTATAGAGCCCCTCAGGACCCTTCTAAAGTCCCCCAGACCCTGCTAGTTCCCCTCAGGGCTTTTATAAGGGCACCCAGAATCTTCTAATGCCCCTCAGGACCCTTATAAAGGCACCCAGACCCTTCTAGAGCCTCTCAGGACAGTTTTAAATGCCTCCAGACCCTTCTAGAACCCCTCAGGACCATTCTAAAGGACCCCAGACCCTTCTAATGCCCCTCAGGGCCTTTCTAAAGTACCCCAGACACTTCTAGAACCTCTCAGGGCCTTTCTATATGACCCCAGACCCTTGTAATGCCACTCAGGGCCTTTCTAAAGGCCGCGAGACCCTTATAATCCCCCTGAGGGCCTTTAAAAAGGCCCCCAGACCCTTCTGGACCCCCTCAGGAAGCTTCTAATAGCCCCCAGACCCTTCTAGAGCCCCTCAGGGCCTTTCTAAAGGCCTCCACACCCTTCTAATGACCCTCAAGACCCATGTAAAGGCCGCCAGACCCTTCTAGATTGCCTCAGGACCCATCTAAAAGCCCCCAGACCCTTCTAATGCCTTTCAGGGCCTTTCTAAAGGCCTCCACACCCTTCTAATGACCCTCAAGACCCATGTAAAGGCCCCTAGACCCTTCTAGATTGCCTCAGGACCCATCTAAAAGCCCCCAGACCCTTCTAATGCCTTTCAGGACCCTTATGAAGGCCACAAGACCTTTCTGATGCCCCTCAGAACCTTTCTAAAGGCCCTCAGACCCTTCTAATGCCCCTCAGGGCATATATAAAGGTTCCCAGACCCTTCTAGAGCCGGTCAGGACACTTATAAATGTCCCCAGACCCTTCTACTGCCCCTCAGGAGCATTCTAAAGGCCCTCAGACCCTTCTAATGCCCCTCAGGGCATTTATAAAGGTTCCCAGACCCTTCTAGAGCCTGTCAGGACCCTTATAAAGGCCCCCAGACCATTCTAGAGCGCCTCAGGACACTTCTAAAGGCCCGCAGACCATTCTAATGCCCGTCAGGGCCTTTATAAAGGTTCCCAGACCCTTCACCTGCCCCTCAGGAGCATTCTAAAGGCCCCCAGACCCTTCTAATGCCCCATAGGGCCTTTCTAAAGGTCCCCAGACCCTTCTAGAGCCCCTGAAGACCCTTCTAAAGGCCCCCAGACCCTTACAGAGCCCCTCAGGACCCTTCTAAAGACCCCCAGACCCTGCTAATTCCTTTCAGGGCTTTTATAAGGGCACCCAGACCCTTCTAATGCCCCTCAGGACCCTTATAAAGGCTCCCAGACCCATCTAGAGCCTCTCAGGACAGTTTTAAATGCCTCCAGACCCTTCTAGAGCCCCTCAGGACCATTCTAAAGGCCACCCAGACCCTTCTAATGCCCCTCAGGACCCTTCTAAAGGCCCCCACACCTTTCTAATGCCCCTCAGGGCCTTTCTAAAGTACACCAGACACATCTAGAACCTCTCAGGGCCTTTCTATATGACCCCAGACGCCTATAATGCCCCTCAGGGCCTTTCTAAGGGCCCCCATACCCTTCTAATCCACCTTAGGGCCTTTCTAAAGTACCCCAGACACTTCTAGTACCTCTCAGGGCCTTTCTATATGACCCCAGACCTTTGTAATGCCACTCAGGGCCTTTCTAAAGGCCGCGAGATCTTTATAATCCCCCTGAGGTCCTCTAAAAAGTCCCCAGACCCTTCTGGACCCCCTCAGGACTCTTCTAATAGCCCCCAGACCCTTCTAGAGCCCCTCAGGGCCTTTCTAAAGGCCTCCACACCCTTCTAATGACCCTCAAGACCCATGTAAAGGCCCCCAGACCCTTCTAGATTGCCTCAGGACCCATCTAAAAGCCCCCAGACCCTTCTAATGCCTTTCAGGACCCTTATGAAGGTCACAAGACCCTTCTAATGCCCCTCAGGACCTTTCTACAGGACCTCAGACGTTTCTAATGCCACTCAGGGCATTTATAAAGGTTCCCAGACCCTTCTAGAGCCCGTCAGGATCCTTATAAAGGCCCCCAGACCATTCTAGAGCCCCTCAGGACACTTCTAAAGGCCCGCAGACCATTCTAATGCCCGTCAGGGCCTTTCTAAAGGTCCCCAGACCCTTCTACTGCCCCTCAGGAGCATTTTAAAGGCCCCCAGACCCTTCTAATGCCCCACAGGGCCTTTCTAAAGGTCCCCAGACCCTTCTAGAGCCCCTGAAGACCCTTCTAAAGGCACCCAGACCCTTATAGAGCCCCTCAGGACCCTTCTAAAGTCCCCCAGACCCTGCTAATTCCCCTCAGGTCTTTTATAAGGGCACCCAGACCCTTCTAATGCCCCTCAGGACCCTTATAAAGGCAACCAGACCCATCTAGAGCCTCTCAGGACAGCTTTAAATGCCTCCAGACCCTTCTAGACCCCCTCAGGACCATTCTAAAGGCCCCCAGACCCTTCTAAAGGCCCCCAGACCCTTCTAATGCCCCTCAGGGCCTTTCTAAAGTACCCCAGACATTTCTAGAACCTATCACGGCCTTTCTATATGACCCCAGACCCTTGTAATGCCACTCAGGGCCTTTCTAAAGGATGCGAGACCCATATAATCACCCTGAGGGCCTTTAAAATGGCCCCCTGACCATTCTGGACCCCTTCAGGACGCTTCTAATAGCCCCCAGACCCTTCTAGAGCCCCTCAGGGCCTTTCTAAAGGCATCTACACCCTTCTAATGACCCACAAGACCCATGTAAAGGCCCCCAGACCCTTCTAGACTGCCTCAGGACCCATCTAAAAGCCCCCAGACCTTTCTAATGCATTTCAGGGCCTTTCTAAAGGCCTCCACACCCTTCTAATGACCCTCAAGACCCATGTAAAGGCCCCTAGACCCTTCTAGATTGCCTCAGGACCCATCTAAAAGCCCCCAGACCTTTGTAATGCCTTTTAGGGCCTTTCTAAAGGACTCCACACCCTTCTAATGACCATCAAGACCCATGTAAAGTCCCCCAGATCCTTCTAGATTGCCTAAGGACCCATCTAATAGCCCCCAGACCCTTCTAATGCCTCTCAGGGCCTTTCTAAAGGCCTCCACACCAGTCTAATGCCTCTCAGGGCCTTTCTAAAGGCCTCCACACCCTTCTAATGACCCTCAAGACCCATGTAAAGGCCCCTAGACCCTTCTAGATTGCCTCAGGACCCATCTAAAAGCACCCAGACCCTTCTAATGCCTTTCAGGGCCTTTCTAAAGGCCTCCACACCCTTTTAATGACCCTCAAGACCCATGTAAAGGCCCCCAGACCCTTCTAGATTGCCTCAGGACCCATCTAAAAGACCCCAGACCCTTCTAATGCCTTTCAGGACCCTTATGAAGGCCACAAGACCCTTCTAATGCCCCTCAGGACCTTTCTAATGGCCCTCAGACCCTTCTAATGCCCCTAAGGGCATTTATAAAGGTTCCCAGACCCTTCTAGAGCCCGTCAGGACCCTTATAAAGGCCCCCAGACCATTCTAGAGCCCCTCAGGACACTTCTAAAGGCCCGCAGACCATTCTAATGCCCGTCAGAGCCTTTCTAAAGGTCCCCAGACCCGTCTGCTGCCCCTCAGGAGCATTCTAAAGGCCCCAAGACCCTTCTAATGCCCCACAGGGACTTTCTAATGGTCCTCAGACCCTTCTAGAGCCCCTGAAGACCCTTCTAAAGGCCCCCAGACCCTTATAGAGCCCCTCAGGACCCTTCTAAAGGATCCCAGACCCTTCTAATGCCCCACAGGGCCTTTATAATGGTCCCCAGACCCTTCTAGAGCCCCTGAAGACCCTTCTAAAGGCGTCGAGACCCTTATAGAGCCCCTCAGGATCATTCTAAAGTCCCCCAGACCCTGCTAATTCCTCTCAGGGCTATTATAAGGGCACCCAGACCCTTCTAATACCCCTCAGGACCCTTATAAAGGAACCCAGATCCTTCTAGAGCCTCTCAGGACAGTTTTAAATGCCTCCAGACCCTTCTAGACCCCCTCAGGACCATTCTAAAGGCTCCCAGACCCTTCTAATGCCCCTCAGGGCCTTTCTAAAGTAACCCAGACACTTCTAGAACCTCTCAGGGCCTTTCTATATGACCCCAGACCCTTGTAATGCCACTCAGGGCCTTTCTAAAAGCCACGAGACCCTTATAATCCCCCTGAGGGCCTTTAAAAAGGCCCCCAGACCCTTCTGGACCCCCTCAGGACGCTTCTAATAGCCCCCAGACCCTTCTAGACCCCTCAGGGCCTTTCTAAAGGCCTCCACACCCTTCTAATGACCCTCAAGACCCATGTAAAGGCCCCTAGACCCTTCTAGATTGTCTCAGGACCCATCTAAAAGCACGCAGACCCTTCTAATGCCTTTCAGGACCCTTATGAAGGCCACAAGACCGTTCTAATGCCCCTCAGGACCTTTCTAAAGGCCTTCAGACCCTTCTAGAGCCCGTCAGGACCCTTATAAAGGTCCCCAGACCCTTCTAGAGCCCGTCAGGACCCTTATAAAGGTCCCAAGACCCTTCTACTGCACCTCAGGAGCATTCTAAAGGCCCCCAGACCCTTCTAATGCCCCACAGGGCCTTTCTAAGGGTCCCCAGACCCCTCTAGATTCCCTGAAGACCCTTCTAAAGGCCTCCAGACCCTTATAGAGCCCCTCTGGACTCTACTAAAGTCCCCCAGACCCTGCTAATTCCCCTCAGGGCTTTTATAAGGACACCCAGACCCTTCTAATGCCCCTCAGGACCCTTATAAAGGCACCCAGACCCTTCTAGAGCCTCTCAGGACAGTTTTAAATGCCTCCAGACCCTTCTAGACCCCATCAGGACCATTCTAAAGGCCCCCAGACCCTTCTAATGCCCCTCAAAGCATTTATAAAGGTTCCCAGACCCTTCTAGAGCCCGTCAGGACCCTTATAAAGGCCCCCAGACCATTCTAGAGCCCCTCAGGACACTTCTAAAGGCCTGCAGACCATTCTAATGCCCGTCAGGGCCTTATAAAGGTCCCCAGACCCTTCTACTGCCCCTCAGGAGCATTCTAAAGGCCCCCAGATCCTTTTAATGACCCACAGGGCCTTTCTAAAGGTCCCGAGGCCCTTCTAGAGCTCCTGAAGACCCTTCTAAAGGCCCCCAGACCCTTATAGAGCCCCTCAGGACCCTTCTAAAGGCCCCCAGATCCTTCTAATGCCCCACAGGGCCTTTCTAAAGGTCCCCAGACCCTTCTAGAACCCCTGAAGAACCTTCTAAAGGCCCCGAGACCCTTATAGAGCCCCTCAGGACCATTCTAAAGTCCCCCAGACCCTGCTAATTCTTCTCTGGGCTTTTATAAGGGCCCCCAGACCCTTCCAATGCCCCTCAGGACCCTTATAAAGGCACCCAGACCCTTCTAGAGCCTCTCAGGACAGTTTTAAATGCCTCCAGACCATTCTAGACCCCATCAGGACCATTCTAAAGGCCCCCAGACCCTTCTAATGCCCCACAGGGCCTTTCTAAAGGCCCCCATACCCTTCGAATGCCCCTCAGGTCATTTCTATAGGCACCCAGGCCCTTCTAATGCCACTCAGGGCCTTTCTAAAGGCCGCGAGACCCTTATAATCCCACTGAGGGCCTTTAAAAAGGCCCCCAGACCCTTCTGGACCCCCACAGGACGCTTCTAATAGCCCCCAGACCCTTCTAGAGCCCCTCAGGGCCTTTCTAAAGGCCTCCACACCCTTCTAATGACCCTCAAGGCCCATGTAAACGCCCGCAGACCCTTCTAGATTGCCTCAGGACCCATCTAAAAGCGCCCAGACCATTCTAATGCCTTTCAGGACCCTTATGAAGGCCACAAGACCCTTCTAATGCCCCTCAGGACCTTTTTAAAGGCCCCCAGACCATTCTAGAGCCCCTCAGGACCCTTCTAAAGTCCCCCAGACCCTGCTAATTCCTCTCAGGGCTTTTATAAGGGCACCCAGAATCTTCTAATGCCCCTCAGGACCCTTATAAAGGCACCCAGACCCTTCTAGAGCATCTCAGGACAGTTTTAAATGCCTCCAGACCCTTCTAGACCCCCTCAGGACACTTCTAAAGGCCCCCAGACCCTTCTAATGCCCCTCAGGACCTTATAAAGGCCCCCAGACCCTTCTAATGCCCCTCAGGACCATTCTAAAGGCCCCCAGACCCTTCTAATGCTCCACAGGGCCTTTCTAAAGGTCCCCAGACCCTTCTAGAGCCCCTGAAGACGCTTCTAAAGGACCCCAGACCCTTATAGAGCCCTGCAGGACCCTTCTAATGTCCCCCAGACCCTGCTAATTCCCCTCAGGGCTTTTATAAGGGCACCCAGACCCTTCTAATGCCTCTGAAGACCCTTCTGAAGGCCCCGAGACACTTATAGAGCCCCTCAGGACCCTTCTATAGTCCCCCAGACCCTGTTAATTCCTCTCAGGGCTTTTATAAGGGCTCCCAGACCCTTCTAATGCCCCTCAGGACCCTTATAAAGGCACCCAGACCCTTCTAGAGCCTCTCAGGACAGTTTTAAATGCCTCCAGACCATTCTAGACCCCCTCAGGACCATTCTAAAGGCCCCCAGACCCTTCTAATGCCTTTCAGGACCCTTATGAAGGCCACAAGACCCTTCTAATGCCCCTCAGGACATTTCTAAAGGCCCTCACACCCTTCTAGTGCCCCTCAGGGCATTTATAAAGGTTCCCAGACCCTTTTAGAGCCTGTCAGGACCCTTATAAAGCCCCCAGACCATTCTAGAGCACCTCAGGACACTTCTAAAGGCCCGCAGACCATTCTAATGCCCGTCAGGGCCTTTCTAAAGGTCCCAAGACCGTTCTACTGCCCCTCAGGAGCATTCAAAAGGCCCCCAGACCCTTCTAATGCCCCTCAGGACATTTCTAAAGGCCCCCAGACCCTTCTAGAGCCCCTCAGGACATTTTTACAGGCACCCAGACCCTTCTAATGCCACTCAAGGCCTTTCTAAATGCCACGAGACCCTTATAATCCCCCTGAGGGCCTTTAAAAAGGCCCCCAGACCCTTCTGGACCCCCTCAGGACGCTTCTAATAGCCCCCAGACCCTTCTAGAGCCCCTCAGGGCCTTTCTAAAGGCCTCCACACCCTTCTAATGACCCTCAAGACCCATGTAAAGGCCCCCAGACCCTTCTAGATTGCCTCAGGACCCATCTAAAAGCCCCCAGACCCTTCTAATGGTCCTCAGGACCCTTATAAAGGCACCCAGACCCTTCTAGAGCCTCTCAGGACAGTTTTAAATGCCTCCAGACCCTTCTAGACCCCCTCAGGACAATTCTAAAGGCCCCCAGACCCTTCTAATGCCACTCAGGGCCTTTCTAAAGGCCCCCATACCCTTCTAATGCCACTCAGGGCATTTATAAAGGCCCCCAGACCCTTCTGGACCCCCTCAGGACGCTTCTAATAGACCCCAGACCCTTCTAGAGCCCCTCAGGGCGTTTCTAAAGGCATCCACACCCTTCTAATGACCCTCAAGTCCCATGTAAAGGCCCCCAGACCCTTCTAGATTGCCTCAGGACCCATCTAAAAGCCCCCAGACCCTTCTAATGCCTTTCAGGACCCTTATGAAGGCCACAAGACCCTTCTAATGCCCCTCAGGACCTTTCTAAAGGCCCTCAGACCCTTCTAATGCCCCTCAGGGCATTTATAAAGGTTCCCAGACCCTTTTAGAGCCCGTCAGGACCCTTATAAAGGCCCCCAGACCATTCTAGAGCCCCTCAGGACACTTCTAAAGGCCCGCAGACCATTCTAATGCCCGTCAGGGCCTTTATAAAGGTCCCCAGACCTTTCTGCTGCCCCTCAGGAGCAGCATTCTAATGGACCCCAGACCCTTCTAATGCCCCATAGGGCCTTTCTAAAGGTCCCCAGACCCTTCTAGAGCCTCTCAAGACCCTTCTAAAGGCCCCCAGACCCTTATAGAGACCCTCAGGACCCTTCTAAAGTCCCCCAGACCCTGCTAATTCCCCTCAGGGCTTTTATAAGGGCACCCAGACCCTTCTAATGCACCTCAGGACCCTTATAAAGGCACCCAGACCCTTCTAGAGCCTCTCAGGGCAGTTTTAAATGACTCCAGACCCTTCTAGACCCCCTCAGGACCATTCTAAAGGCCCCCAGACCCTTCTAATGCACCTCAGGGCATTTCTAAAGTACCCCAGACACTTCTAGAACCTCTCAGGGCCTTTCTATATGACCCCAGACCCTTGTAATGCCACTCAGGGCCTTTCTAAAAGCCGCGAGACCCTTATAATCCCCCTGAGGGCCTTTATAAAGGCACCCAGACCCTTCTGGACCCCCTCAGGACGCTTCTAATAGCCCCCAGACCCTTCTAGAGCCCCTCAGCGCCTTTCTAAAGGCATCCACACCCTTCTAATGACCCTCAAGACCCATGTAAAGGCCCCTAGACCCTTCTAGATTGCCTAAGGACCCATCAAAAAGCCCCCAGACCCTTCTAATGCCCCTCAAGACCCTTATAAAGGCCCCCAGACCATTCTAGAGCCCCTCAGGACACTTCTAAAGGCCTGCAGACCATTCTGATGCCCGTCAGGGCCTTATAAAGGTACCCAGACCCTTCTACTGCCCCTCAGGAGCATTCTAAAGGCCCCCAGAGCCTTCTAAAGCCCCACAGGGCCTTTCTAAAGGTCCCGAGACCCTTCTAGAGCCCCTGAAGACCGTTCTAAAGGCCCCCAGACCCTTATAGAGCCCCTCAGGACCCTTCTAAAGGCCCCCAGACCCTTCTAATGCCCCACAGGGCCTTTCTAAAGGTCCCCAGACCCTTCTAGAGCACCTGAAGACCCTTCTAAAGGCCCCCAGACCCTTATAGAGCACCTCAGGACCATTCTAAAGTCCCCCAGACCCTGCTAATTCCGCTCAGGGCTTTTATAAGGGCACCCAGACCCTTCTAATGCACCTCAGGACCCTTATAAAGGCACCCAGACCCTTCTAGAGACTCTCAGGACAGTTTTAAATGGTTCCAGACCCTTCTAGACCCCCCCAGGACCATTCTAAAGGCCCCCAGACCCTTCTAATGCCCCACACGCCTTTCTAAAGGCCCCCATACCCTTCTAATGCCCCTCAGGTCATTTCTAAAGGCACCCAGACCCTTCTAATGACACTCAAGGCCTTTCTAAAGTCCGCGAGACCCTTATAATCCCCCTGAGGGCCTTTAAAAAGGCCCCCAGACCCTTCTGGACCCCCTCAGGACGCTTCTAATAGCCCCCAGACCCTTCTAGAGCCCCTCAGAGCCTTTCTAAAGGCCTCCACACCCTTCTAATGACCCTCAAGACCCATGTAAAGGCACCCAGACCCTTCTAGATTGCCTCAGGACCCATCTAAAAGCCCCCAGACCCTTCTAATGCCTTTCAGGGCCTTTCTAAAGGCCTCCACACCCTTCTAATGACCCTCAAGACCCATGTAAAGGCCCCTAGACCCTTCTAGATTGCCTCAGGACCCATCTAAAAGCCCCCAGACCCTTCTAATGCCTTTCAGGACCCTTATGAAGGCCACAAGACCCTTCTAATGCCCCTCAGGACCTTTCTAAAGGCCTTCAGACCCTTGTAGAGCCCGTCAGGACCCTTATAAAGGTCCCCAGACCCTTCTAGAGACCGTCAGGACCCTTTTAAAGGTCCCCAGACCCTTCTACTGCCACTCAGGAGCATTCTAAAGGCCCCCAGACCCTTTTAATACCCCACAGGGCCTTTCTAAAGGTCCCCAGACCCCTCTAGAGTCCCTGAAGACCCTTCTAAAGGCCTCCAGACCCTTATAGAGCCCCTCTGGACCCTTCTAAAGTCCCCCAGACCCTGCTAATTCCCCTCAGGACTTTTATAAGGGCAACCAGACCCTTCTAATGCCCCTCAGGACCCTTATAAAGGCACCCAGACCCTTCTAGAGCCTCTCAGGACAATTTTAAATGCCTCCAGACCCTTCTAGACCCCCTCAGGACCATTCTAAAGGCCCCCAGACCCTTCTAATGCCCCTCAGAGCATTTATAAAGGTTCCCAGACCCTTCTAGAGCCCGTCAGGACCCTTATAAAGTCCCCCAGACCATTCTAGAGCCCCTGAGGACACTTCTAAAGGCCTGCAGACCATTCTAATGCCCGTCAGGGCCTTATAAAGGTCCCCAGACCCTTCTACTGCCCCTCAGGAGCATTCTAAAGGCCCCCAGATCCTTCTAATGCCACACAGGGCCTTTCTAAAGGTCCCGAGACCCTTCTAGAGCCCCTGAAGACCCTTCTAAATTCCCCCAGACCCTTATAGAGCCCCTCAGGACCCCTCTAAAGGCCCCCAGACCCTTCTAATGCGCCACAGGGCCTTTCTAAAGGTCCCCAGACCCTTCTAGAGCCCCTGAAGACCATTCTAAAGGCCCCAAGACCCTTATAGAGCCCCTCAGGACCATTCTAAAGTCCCCCAGACCCTGGTAATTCCTCTCAGGGCTTTTATAAGGGCCCCCAGGCCCTTCTAATGCCCCTCAGGACCCTTATAAAGGCACCCAGACCCTTCTAGAGCCTCTCAGGACAGTTTTAAATGCCTCCAGACACTTCTAGACCCCCTCAGGACCATTCTAAAGGCCCCCAGACCCTTTTAATGCCCCACAGGGCCTTTCTAAAGGCCCCCATACCCTTCTAATGCCCCTCAGGTCATTTCTAAAGGCACCCAGACCCTTCTAATGCCACTTAGGGCCTTTCTAAAGGCCGCGAGACCCTTATAATCCCCCTGAGGGCCTTTAAAAAGGCCCACAGACCCTTCTGGACCCCCTCAGGACGCTTCTAATAGCTCCCAGACCCTTCTAGAGCCCCTCAGGGCCTTTCTAAAGGCCTCCACACCCTTCTAATGACCCTCAAGACCCATGTAAAGGCCCCCAGACCCTTCTAGATTGCCTCAGGACCAATCTAAAAGCCCCCAGACCCTTCTAATGCCTTTCAGGACCCTTATGAAGGCCACAAGACCCTTCTAATGCCCCTCAGGACCTTTCTAAAGGCCCTCAGACCCTTCTAGAGGCCGTCAGGACCGTTATAAATGTCCCCAGACCCTTCTAGAGCCCGTCAGGACCCATATAAAGGTCCCCAGACCCTTCTAATGACCCACAGGGCCTTTCTAAATGTCCCCAGACCCTTCTAGAGCCCCTGAAGACCCTTCTAAAGGCCCCCAGACCATTCTAGATTGCCTAAAGACTCATCTAATAGCCCCCAGACCGTTCTAATGCCTTTCAGGGCCTTTCTAAAGGCCTCCACACCCTTGTAATGACCCTCAAGACCCATGTAAAGGCCCCTAGACCCTTCTAGATTGCCTCAGGACCCATCTAAAAGCCCCCAGACCCTTCTAATGCTTTTCATGACCCTTATGAAGGCCACAAGACCCTTCTAATGCCCCTCAGGACCTTTCTAAAGGCCCTCAGACCCTTCCAGAGCCCGTCAGGACCCTTATAAAGGTCCCCAGACCCTTCTAGAGACCGTCAGGACCCGTATAAAGGTCCCCAGACCCTTCTACTACCCCTCAGGAGCATTCTAAAGGCCCCCAGACCCTTCTAATGCCCCACAGGGCCTTTCTAAAGGTCCCCAGACCCCTCTAGAGCCCCTGAAGACCCTTCTAAAGGACCCCAGACCTATATAGAGCCCCTCTGGACCCTTCTAAATTCCCCCAGACCCTGCTAATTCCCCTCAGGGCTTTTATAAGGGCACCCAGACCCTTCTAATGCCCCTCAGGACCCTTATAAAGGCACCCAGACCCTTCTAGAGCCTCTCAGGACAGTTTTAAATGCCTCCAGACCCTTCTAGAACCCCTCACGACCATTCTAAAGGCCCCCAGACCCTTCTAATGCCCCTCAGGGCCTTTTTAAAGTACCCCAGACACTTCTAGAACCTCTCAGGGCCTTTCTATATGACCCCAGACCCTTGTAATGCCACTCAGGGCCTTTCTAAAACCGCGAGACCCTTATAATCCCCCTGAGGGCCTTTATAAAGGCCCCCAGACCCTTCTGGACCCCCTCAGGACGCTTCTAATAGCCCCCAGACCCATCTAGAGCCCATCAGCGCCTTTCTAAAGGCATCCACACCCTTCTAATGACCCTCAAGACCCATGTAAAGGCCCCCAGACCCTTCTAGATTGCCTCAGGACCCATCTAAAAGGCCCCGGACCTTTCTAATGCCGCTCACGACCTTTCTAAAGGACCTGAGACCATTCTAATGCCCCTCAAGACCCATGTAAAGGCCCCTAGACCCTTCTAGATTGCCTCAGGACGCATCTAAAAGCGCCCAGACCCTTCTAATGCCTTTCAGGACCCTTATGAAGGCCACAAGACCCTTCTAATGCACCTCAGGACCTTTCTAAAGGCCCCCAGACCCTTATAGAGCCCCTCAGGACCCTTCTAAAGTCCCCCAGACCCTGCTAATTCCTCTCAGGGCTTTTATAAGGGCACCCAGAATCTTCTTATGCCGCTCAGGACCCTTATAAAGGCACCCAGACCCTTCTAGAGCCTCTCAGGACAGTTTTAAATGCCTCCAGACCCTTCTAGACCCCCTCAGGACCATTCTAAAGGCCCCCAGACCCTTCTAATGCCCTTCCGGACCTTATAAATGCACCGTGACGCTTCTAATGCCCTTCAGGGCCTTTCTAAAGTACCCCAGACACTTCTAGATCCTCTCAGGGACTTTATATATGACCCCAGACCATTCTAATGCCACTCAGGGCCTTTCTAAAGGCCCCCATACCCTTCTAATGCCCCTCAGGACATTTCTAAAGGCACCCAGACCCTTCTAATGCCACTCAGGGCCTTTCTAAAGGCCGCGAGACCCTTATAATCTCCCTGAGGGCCTTTAAAAAGGCCCCTAGACCCTTCTGGACTCCATCAGGACGCTTCTAATAGCCCCCAGACCCTTCTAGAGCCCCTCAGGGCCTTTCTAAAGGCCTCCACACCCTTCTAATGACCCTCAAGGCCCATGTAAACGCCCGCAGACCCTTCTAGATTGCCTCAGGGCTCATCTAAAAGCACCCAGACCCTTCTAATGCCTTTCAGGGCCTTTCTAAAGGCCTCCACACCCTTTTAATGACCCACAAGAACCATGTAAAGGCGCCTAGACCTTTCTAGATTGCCTCAGGACCCATCTAAAGGCCCCCAGACCCTTCTAATGTCTTTCAGGACCCTTATCAAGGCCACAAGACCCTTCTAATGCCACTCAGGACCTTTCTAAAGGCCCTCAGACCCTTCTAATGCCCCTCAGGGCATTTATAAAGGTTCCCAGACCCTTCTAGAGCCCGTCAGGACCCTTATAAAGGCCCCCAGACTATTCTAGAGCCCCTCAGGACACTTCTAAAGGCCCGCAGAGCATTCTAATGCACGTCAGTGCCTTTATGAAGGTCCCCAGACCCTTCTACTGCCCCTCAGGAGCATTCTAACGGCCCCAGACCCTTCTAATGCCCCACAGGGCCTTTCTAAAGGTCCCCAGACACTTCTAGAGCCCCTGAAGAACCTTCTAAAGGCCCCCAGACCCTTATAGAGCCCCTCAGGACCCTTCTAAAGTCCCCCAGACCCTGCTAGTTCCCCTCAGGGCTTTTATAAGGGCACCCAGAATCTTCTAATGCCCCTCAGGACCCTTATAAAGGCACCCAGACCCTTCTAGAGCCTCTCCGGACAGTTTTAAATGCATCCAGACCCTTCTAGACCCCCTCAGGACCATTCTAAAGGCCTCCAGACCTCTCTAATGCCCCTCAGGGCCTTTCTAAAGTACCCCAGACACTTCTAGAACCTCTCAGGGCCTTTCTATATGAACCCAGGCCCTTGCAATGCCACTCAGGGCCTTTCTAAAGGCCGCGAGACCCTTATAATGCCCCTGAGGGCCTTTAAAAAGGCCCCCAGACCCTTCAGGACCCACTCAGGACGCTTCTAATAGCCCCCAGAACCTTCTAGAGTCCCTCAGGGCCTTTCTAAAGGCCTCCACACCCTTCGAATGACCCCCAAGATCAATGTAAAGGCCCCTAGACCCTTCTAGATTGCCTCAGGACCCATCTAAAAGCCTCCAGACCCTTCTAATGCCTTTCAGGACCCTTATGAAGGCCACAAGACCTTTCTAATGCCCCTCAGGACCTTTCCAAAGGCCCTCAGACCCTTCTAATGCCCCTCAGGGCATTTATAAAGGTTCCCAAACCCTTCTAGAGCCCGTCAGGGCCCTTATAAAGGCCCCCAGACCATTCTAGAGCACCTCCGGACACTTCTAAATCCCGCAGACCATTCTAATGCCCGTCAGGGCCTTTATAAAGGTCCCCAGACCCTTCTACTGCCCCTCAGGAGCATTCTAAAGGCCCCCAGACCCTTCTAATGCCCCTCAGGGCCTTTCTAAAGTACCCCAGACACTTCTAGAAACTCTCAGGGCCTTTCTATATGAACCCAGGCCCTTGTAATGCCACTCAGGGCCTTTCTAAAGGCCCCGAGACCCTTATAAGCCCACTGAGGGCCTTTAAAAAGGCCCCCAGACCATTCTGGACCCCCTCAGGATGCTTCTAATAGCCCCCAGACCCTTCTAGAGCCCCTCAGGGCCTTTCTAAAGGCCTCCACACCCTTCGAATGACCCTCAAGGCCCATGTAAAGGCCCCCAGACCCTTCTAGATTGCCTCAGGACCCATCTAATAGCCCCCAGATCCTTCTAATGCCTTTCAGGGCCTTTCTAAAGGCCTCCACACCCTTCTAATGACCCTCAAGATCCATGTAAAGGCCCCTAGAACCTTCTAGATTGCCTCAGGACCCATCTAAAAGCCCCCAGATCCTTCTAATTCCTTTCAGGACCCTTATGAAGGCCACAAGACCCTTCTAATGCCTCTCAGGACCTTTCTAAAGGCCCTCAGACCCTTCTAATGCCCCTCAGGGCATTTATAAAGGTTCCCAGACCATTCTAGAGCCCGTCAGGACCCTTATAAAGGCCCCCAGACCATTCTAGAGCCCCTCAGGACACTTCTAAAGGCCCGCAGACCATTCTAATGCCCGTCAGGGCCTTTCTAAAGGTCCCCAGACCCTTCTACTGCCCCTCAGGAGCATTCTAAAGGCCCCCAGACCCTTCTAATGCCCCACAGGGCCTTTCTAAAGGTCCCCAGACCCTTCTAGAGCCCCTGAAGACCCTTCTAAAGGCCCCCAGACCCTTATAGAGCCCCTCAGGACCCTTCTAAAGTCCACTAGACCCTGCTAGTTCCCCTCAGGGCTTTTATAAGGGCACCCAGAATCTTCTAATGCCCCACAGGACCCTTATAAAGGCACCCAGACCCTTCTAATGCCCCTCAGGGCCTTTCTAAAGTAAATCAGACACTTCTAGATCCTCTCAGGGCCTTTCTATATGAACCCAGAGCCTTGTAATGCCACTCAGGGCCTTTCTAAAGGCTGCGAGACCCTTATCATCCCCCTGAGGGCCTTTAAAAAGGCCCCCAGACCCTTCTGGACCCCCTCAGAACGCTTCTAATAGCCCCCAGACCCTTCTAGAGCCCCTCAGGGTCTTTCTAAAGGCCTCCACACCCTTCTAATGACCCTCAAGACCCATGTAAAGGACCCCAGACCCTTCTAGATTGCATAAGGACCCATCTAAAAGCCCCCAGACCCTTCTAATGCCTTTCAGGGCCTTTCTCAAGGCCTCCACACCCTTCTAATGACACTCAAGACCCATGTAAAGGCCCCTAGACCCTTCTAGATTGCCTCAGGACCCATCTAAAAGCCCCCAGACCCTTCTAATGCCTTTCAGGACCTTTCTAAAGGCCCTCAGACCCTTCTAATGCCCCTCAGGGCATTTATAAAGGTTCCCAGACCCTTCTAGAGCCCGTCAGGACCCTTATAAAGGCCCCCAGACCATTCTAGAGCCCCTCAGGACACTTCTAAATCCCGCAGACCATTCTAATGCCCGTCAGGGCCTTTATAAAGGTCCCCAGACCCTTCTACTGCCCCTCAGGAGCATTCTAAAGGCCCCCAGACCCTTCTAATGCCCCTCAGGGCCTTTCTAAAGGTCCCCAGACCCTTCTAGAGCCCCTGAAGACCCTTCTAAAGGCCCCCAGACCCTTATAGAGCCCCTCAGGACCCTTCTAAAGGCCCCCAGACCCTGCTAATTCCCCTCAGGGCTTTAATAAGGGCGCCCAGACCCTTCTAATGACCCTCAGGACACTTATAAAGGCACCCAGACCCTTCTAGAGCCCCTCAGGACACTTCTAAAGGCCCGCAGACCCTTCTAATTCCTGTCAGGGCCTTTATAAAGGTCCCCACACCCTTCTACTGCCCCTCAGGAGCATTCTAAAGGCCCCCAGACCCTTCTAATGCCCCTCAGGGCCTTTCTAAAGTACCCCAGAAACTTCTAGAACCTCTCAGGGCCTTTCTATATGACCCCAGACCCTTGTAATGCCACTCAGGGCCTTTCTAAAAGCCGCGAGACCCTTATAATCCCCCTGACGGACTTCATAAAGGCCCCCAGACCCTTCTGGACCCCCTCAGGACGCTTCTAATAGCCCCCAGACCCATCTAGAGCCCCTTAGCGCCTTTCTAAAGGCATCCACACCCTTCTAATGACCCTCAAGACCCATGTAAAGGCCCCCAGACCCTTCTAGATTGCCTCAGGACCCATCTAAAAGCACCCAGACCCTTCTAATGCCCCTCAGGACCTTTCTAAAGGCCCTGAGACCATTCTAATGCCCCTCAAGACCCATGTAAAGGCCCCTAGACCCTTCTAGATAGCCTCAGGACCCATATAAAAGCGCCCAGACCCTTCTAATGCCTTTCAGGACCCTTATGAAGGCCACAAGACCCTTCTAATGCCCCTCAGGACCTTTCTAAAGGCCCCCAGACCCTTATAGAGCCCCTCAGGACCCGTCTAAAGTCCCCCAGACCCTGCTAATTCCTCTCAGGGCTTTTATAAGGGCACCCAGAATCTTCTTATACCCCTCAGGACCCTTAAAAAGGCTCCCAGACCCTTCTAGATCCTCTCAGGACAGTTTTAAATGCCTCCAGACCCTTCTAGACCCCCTCAGGACCATTCTAAAGGCCCCCAGACCCTTCTAATGCCCATCAGGGCCTTTCTAAAGTAACCCAGACACTTCTAGAACCTCTCAGGGCCTTTCTATATGAATCCAGGCCCTTGTAATGCCCCACAGGGCCTTTAGAAAGGACCCCAGACCATTCTAGAGCCCCTGAAGACCCTTCTAAAGGCCCCCAGACCCTTATAGAGCCCCTCAGGATCCTTCTAAAGGCCCCCAGACCCTGCTAATTCCCCTCAGGGCTTTTATAAGGGCACCCAGACCCTTCAAATGCCCCTTAGGTCCCTTATAAAGGCACCAAGACCCTTCTAGAGCCTCTCAGGACAGTTTTAAATGCCTCCAGACCCTTCTAGACCCCCTCAGGACCATTCTAAAGGCCCCCAGACACTTCTAATGCCCCTCAGGACATTTCTAAAGGCCCCCAGACCCATCTAATGCCCCTCAGGGCCTTTCTAAAGTACCCCAGACACTTCTAGAACCTCTCAGGTCCTTTCTATATGAACCCAGACCCTTCTAATGCCCCTCAGGGCCTTTCTAATGGCACCCATACCCTTCTAATGCCCCTCAGGACATTTCTAAAGGTCCCCAGACCCTTCTAGAGCCCCTCAGGACATTTCTAAAGGCACGCAGACCCTTCTAATGCCACTCAGGGCCTTTCTAAAGGCCGCGAGACCCTTATAATCCCCCTGAGGGCCTTTAAAAAGGCCCCCAGACCCTTCTGGACCCCCTCAGGACGCTTCTAATAGCCCCCAGACCCTTCTAGAGCCCCTCAGCGCCTTTCTAAAGGCCTCCACACCCTTCTAATGACCCTCAAGACCCATGTAAAGGCCCCCAGAACCTTCTAGATTGCCTCAGGACCCATCTAATAGCCCCCAGATCCTTCTAATGCCTTTCAGGGCCTTTCTAAAGGCCTCCACACCCTTCTAATGACCCTCAAGATCCATGTAAAGGCCCCTAGACCCTTCTAGATTGCCTCAGGACCCATCTAAAAGCCCCCAGACCTTTCTAATGCCTTTCAGGACCCTTATGAAGGCCACAAGACCCTTCTAATGCCCCTCAGGACCTTTCTAAAGGCCCTCAGACCCTTCTAATGCCCCTCAGGGCATTTATAAAGGTTCCCAGACCCTTCTAGAGCCCGTCAGGACCCTTATAAAGGCCCCCAGACCATTCTAGAGCCCCTCAGGACACTTCTAAAGGCCCGCAGACCATTCTAATGCCCGTCAGGGCCTTTCTAAAGGTCCCCAGAACCTTCTACTGCCCCTCAGGAGCATTCTAAAGGCCCCCAGACCCTTCTAATGCCCCACAGGGCCTTTCTAAAGGTCCCCAGACCCTTCTAGAGCCCCTGAAGACCCTTCTAAAGGCCCCCAGACCCTTATAGAGCCCCTCAGGACCCTTCTAAATTCCCCTAGACCCTGCTAGTTCCCCTCAGGGCTTTTTTAAGGCACCCAGAATCTTCTAATGCCCCACAGGACCCTTATAAAGGCACCCAGACCCTTCTAATGCCCCTCAGGGCCTTTCTAAAGTAAATCAGACACTTCTAGATCCTCTCAGGGCCTTTCTATATGAACCCAGACCCTTGTAATGCCACTCAGGGCCTTTCTAAAGGCCGCGAGACCCTTATCATCCCCCTGAGGGCCTTTAAAAAGGCCCCCAGACCCTTCTGGACCCCCTGAGAACGCTTCTAATAGCCCCCAGACCCTTCTAGAGCCCCTCAGGGCCTTTCTAAAGGCATCCACACCATTCTAATGACCCTCAAGACCCATGTAAAGGCCCCCAGACCCTTCTAGATTGCCTAAGGACCCATCTAAAAGCCCCCAGACCCTTCTAATGCCCCTCAGGACCTTTCTAAAGGACCTCAGACCCTTCTAATGCCCCTCAGGCCATTTATAAAGGTTCCCAGACCCTTCTAATGCCCTTCAGGACCCTTATAAAGGCACCCAGACCCTTCTAGAGCCGCTCAGGACAATTCTAAAGGCCCGTAGACCCTTCTAATGCCTGTCAGGGCCTTTATAAAGGTCCCCACACCCTTCTACTGCCCCTCAGGAGCATTCTAAAGGCCCCCAGACCCTTCTAATGCCCCACAGGGCCTTTCTAAAGGTCCCCAGACCCCTCTAGAGCCCCTGAAGACCCTTCTAAATTCCCCCAGACCCTTATAGAGCCCCTCTGGACCCTTCTAAAGTCCCCCAGACCCTGCTAATTCCCCTCAGGGCTTTTATAAGGGCACCCAGACCCTTCTAATGCCCCTCAGGACCCTTATAAAGGCACCCAGACCCTTCTAGAGCCTCTCAGGACAGTTTTAAATGCCTCCAGACCCTTCTAGAACCCCTCAGGACCATTCTAAAGGCCCCCAGACAATTCTAATGCCCCTCAGGGCCTTTCTAAAGTACCTCAGACACTTCTAGAACCTCTCAGGGCCTTTCTATATGTCCCCAGACCCTTGTAATGCCACTCAGGGCCTTTCTAAAAGCCGCGAGACCCTTATAATCCCCCTGAGGGCCTTTATAAAGGCCCCCAGACCCTTCTGGACCCCCTCAGGACGCTTCTAATAGCCCCCAGACCCATCTAGAGCCCCTCAGCTCCTTTCTAAAGGCATCCACACCCTTCTAATGACCCTCAAGACCCATGTAAAGGCCCCCAGACTTTTCTAGATTGCCTCAGGACCCATCTAAAAGCCCCCAGACCCTTCTAATGCCCCTCAGGCCCTTTCTAAAGGCCCTCAGACCATTCTAATGCCCCTCAAGATCCATGTAAAGGCCCCTAGACCCTTCTAGATTGCCGCAGGACCCATATAAAAGCGCCCAGACCCTTCTAATGCCTTTCAGGACCCTTATGAAGGCCACAAGACCCTTCTAATGCCCCTCAGGACCTTTCTAAAGGCCCCCAGACCCTTCTAGAGCCCCTCAGGACCCTTCTAAAGTTCCCCGGACCCTGCTAATTCCTCTCAGGGCTTTTATAAGGGCACCCAGAATCTTCTTATGCCCCTCAGGACCCTTATAAAGGCACCCAGACCCTTCTAGAGCCTCTCAGGACAGTTTTAAATGCCTCCAGACCCTTCTAGACCCCCTCAGGACCATTCTAAAGGCCCCCAGACCCTTCTAATGCCCCTCAGGACCTTTCTAAAGTACCCCAGACAATTCTAGAAACTCTCAGGGCCTTTCTATATGACCCCAGGCCCTTGCAATGCCACTCAGGGCCCTTCTAAAGGCCGCGAGACCCTTATAATCCCCCTGAGGGCCTTTAAAAAGGCCCCCAGACCCTTCAGGACCCCCTCAGGACGCTTCTAATAGCCCCCAGACCCTTCTAGAGTCCCTCAGGGCCTTTCTAAAGGCCTCCACACCCTTCGAATGACCCCCAAGACCAATGTAAAGTCCCCTAGACACTTCTAGATTGCCTCAGGACCCATCTAAAAGCCCCCAGACCCTTCTAATGCCTTTCAGGACCCTTATGAAGGACACAAGACCCTTCTAATGCCCCTGAGGACCTTTCCAAAGGCCCTCAGACCCTTCTAATGCCCCTCAGGGCATTTATAAAGGTTCCCAAACCCTTCTAGAGCCCGTCAGGGCCCTTATAAAGGCCGCCAGACCATTCTAGAGGCTTTCAGGACACTTCTAAATCCCGCAGACCATTCTAATGCCCGTCAGGGCCTTTATAAAGGTCCCCAGACCCTTCTACTGCCCCTAAGGAGCATTCTAAAGGCCCCCAGACCCTTCTAATGCCCCTCAGGGCCTTTCTAAAGTACCCCAAACACTTCTAGAAACTCTCAGGGCCTTTCTATATGACCCCAGGCCCTTGTAATGCCACTCAGGGCCTTTCTAAAGGCCGCGAGACCCTTATCATCCCCCTGAGGGCCTTTAAAAAGGCCCCCAGACTCTTCTGGACCCCCTCAGGATGATTCTAATAGCCCCCAGACCCTTCTAGAGCCCCTCAGGGCCTTTCTAAAGGCCTCCACACCCTTCTAATGACCCTCAAGACCCATGTAAAGGCCCCCAGACCCTTCTAGATTGCCTCAGGACCCATCTAATAGCCCCCAGATCCTTCTAATGCCTTTCAGGGCCTTTCTAAAGCATCAACACCCTTCTAATGACCCTCAAGATCCATGTAAAGGCCCCTAGACCTTTCTAGATTGCCTCAGGACCCATCTAAAAGACCCCAGAGCCTTCTAATGCCTTTCAGGACCCTTATGAAGGCCACAAGACCCTTCTAATGCCCCTCAGGACCTTTCTAAGGGCCCTCAGACCCTTCTAATGCCCCTCAGGGCATTTATAAAGGTTCCCAGACCCTTCTAGAGCCCGTCAGGACTCTTATAAAGGCACCCAGACCATTCTAGAGCCCCTCAGGACACTTCTAAAGGCCCGCAGACCATTCTAATGCCCGTCAGGGCCTTTATAAAGGTCCCCAGACCCTTCTACTGCCCCTCAGGAGCATTCTAAAGGCCCCCAGACCCTTCTAATGCCCCACAGGGCCTTTCTAAAGGTCCCCAGACCCTTCTAGAGCCCCTGAAGACCCTTCTAAAGGCCCCCAGACCCTTATAGAGCCCCTCAGGACCCTTCTAAAGTCCACTAGACCCTGCTAGTTCCCCTCAGGGCTTTTATAAGGGCACCCAGAATCTTCTAATGCCCCACAGGACCCTTATAAAGGCACCCAGACCCTTCTAATGCCCCTCAGGGCCTTTCTAAAGTAAATCAGACACTTCTAGATCCTCTCAGGGCCATTCTATATGAACCCAGACCCTTGTAATGCCACTCAGGGCCTTTCTAAAGGCCGCGAGACCCTTATCATCCCCCTGAGGGCCTTTAAAAAGGCCCCCAGACCCCTGTGGACCCCCTCAGAACGCTTCTAATAGCCCCCAGACCCTTCTAGAGCCCCTCAGGGCCTTTCTAAAGGCCTCCACACCCTTCTAATTACCCTCAAGACCCATGTAAAGGCCCCCAGACCCTTCTAGATTGCCTAAGGACCCTTCTAAAAGCACCCAGATCCTTCTAATGCCTTTCAGGGCCTTTCTAAAGGCCTCCACACCCTTCTAATGACCCTCAAGACCCATGTAAAATCCCCTAGACCCTTCTAGATTGCCTCAGGACCCATCTAAAAACTCCCAGACCCTTCTAATGCCTTTCAGGACCTTTCTAAAGGCCCTCAGACCCTTCTAATGCACCTCAGGGCATTTATAAATGTTCCCAGACCCTTCTAGAGCCCGTCAGGACCCTTATAAAGTCCCCCAGACCATTCTAGTGCCCCTCAGGACACTTCTAAATCCCGCAGACCATTCTAATGCCCGTCAGGGCCTTTATAAAGGTCCCCAGACCCTTCTACTGCCCCTCAGGAGCATTCTAAAGGCCCCCAGACCCTTCTAATGCCCCACAGGGCCTTTCTAAAGGTCCCCAGACCCTTCTAGAGCCCCTGAAGACCCTTCTAAAGGCCCCCAGACCCTTCTAGAGCCCCTCAGGACCCTTCTAAAGTCCCCCAGACCCTGCTAATTCCCCTCAGGGCTTATATAAGGGCGCCCAGACCCTTCTAATGCCCCTCAGGACCCTTATAAAGGCACCCAGACCATTCTAGAGCCCCTCAGGACACTTCTAAAGGCCCGTAGACCCTTCTAATGCCTGTCAGGGCCTTTATAAAGGTCCCCACACCCTTCTACTGCCCCTCAGGACCCTTCTAAAGGCCCCCAGACCCTTCTAATGCCCCACAGGGCCTTTCTAAAGGTCCCCAGACCCTTCTAGAGCCCCTGAAGACCCTTCTAAAGGCCCCCAGACCCTTATAGAGCCCCTCTGGACCCTTCTAAAGTCCCCCAGACCCTGCTAATTCCCCTCAGGGCTTTTATAAGGGCACCCAGACCCTTCTAATGCCCCTCAGGACCCTTATAAAGGCACCCAGACCCTTCTAGAGCCTCTCAGGACAGTTTTAAATGCCTCCAGACCCTTCTAGAACCCCTCAGGACCATTCTATAGGACCCCAGACCATTCTAATGCCCCTCAGGGCCTTTCTAAAGTACCCCAGACACTTCTAGAACCTCTCAGGGCCTTTCTATATGACCCCAGACCCTTGTAATGCCACTCAGGGCCTTTCTAAAAGCCGCGAGACCCTTATAATCCCCCTGAGGGCCTTTATAAAGGACCCCAGACCCTTCTGGACCCCCTCAGGACGCTTCTAATAGCCCCCAGACCCATCTAGAGCCCCTCAGCGCCTTTCTAAAGGCATCCACACCCTTCTAATGACCCTCAAGACCCATGTAAAGGCCCCCAGACCCTTCTAGATTGCCTCAGGACCCATCTAAAAGCACCCAGACCCTTCTAATGCCCCTCAGGACCTTTCTAAAGGCCCTCAGACCATTCTAATGCCCCTCTAGACCCATGTAAAGGCCCCTAGACCCTTCTAGATTGCCTCAGGACCCATCTAAAAGCGCCCAGACCCTTCTAATGCCTTTCAGGACCCTTATGAAGGACACAAGACCCTTCTAATGCCCCTCAGGACCTTTCTAAAGGCCCCCAGACCCTTATAGAGCCTCTCAAGACCCTTCTAAAGTCCCCCAGACCCTTCTAATTCCTCTCAGGGCTTTTATAAGGGCACCCAGATTCTTCTTATACCCCTCAGGACCCTTATAAAGGCACCCAGACCCTTCTAGAGCCTCTCAGGACAGTTTTAAATGCCTCCAGACCCTTCTAGACCCCCTCAGGACCATTCTAAAGGCCCCCAGACCCTTCTAATGCCCATCAGGGCCTTTCTAAAGTACCCCAGACATTTCTAGAACATCTCAGGGCCTTTCTATATGACCCCAGGCCCTTGTAATGCCCCACAGGGCCTTTAGAAAGGCCCCCAGACCATTCTAGAGCCCCTCAGGACCCTTCTAAAGTCCCCCAGACCCTGCTAATTCCTCTCTGGGCTTTTATAAGGGCACCCAGAATCTTCTAATGCCCGTCAGGACCCTTATAAAGGCACCCAGACCCTTCTAGAGCCTCTCAGGACAGTTTTAAATGCCTCCAGATCCTTCTAGACCCCCTGAGGACCATTCTAAAGGCCTGTCAGGGCCTTTATAAAGGTCCCCACACCCTTCTACTGCCCCTCAGGAGCATTCTAAAGGCCCCCAGACCCTTCTAATGCCCCACAGGGCCTTTCTAAAGGTCCCCAGACCCTTCTAGAGCCCCTGAAGACCATTCTAAAGGCACCCAGACCCTTATAGAGCCCCTCAGGACCCTTCTAAAGGCCCCAAGACCCTGCTAATTCCCCTCAGGGCTTTTATAAGGGCACCCAGACCATTCAAATGCCCCTTAGGTCCCTTATAAAGGCACCAAGACCCTTCTAGAGCCTCTCAGGACAGTTTTAAATGCCTCCAGACCCTTCTAGACCCCCTCAGGACCATTCTAAAGGCCCCCAGACACTTCTAATGCCCCTCAGGACATTTCTAAAGGCCCCCAGACCCTTCTAATGCCCCTCAGGGCCTTTCTAAAGTACCCCAGACACTTCTAGAACCTCTCAGGGCCTTTCTATATGACCCCAGACCCTTCTAATGCCCCTCAGGGCCTTTCTAAAGGCCCCCATACCCTTCTAATGCCCCTCAGGACATTTCTAAAGGTCCCCAGACCCTTCTAGAGCCCCTCAGGACATTTCTAAAGGCACGCAGACCCTTCTAATGCCACTCAGGGCCTTTCTAGAGGCCGCGAGACCCTTAAATCCCCCTGAGGGCCTTTAAAAAGGCTCCCAGACCCTTCTGGACCTCCTCAGGACGCTTCTAATAGCCCCCAGACCCTTCTAGAGCTTCTCAGGGCCCTTCTAAAGGCCTCCACACCCTTCTAATGACCCTCAAGACACATGTAAAGGCCCCTAGACCCTTCTAGATTGCCTCAGGACCCATCTAAAAGCCCCCAGACCCTTCTAATGCCTTTCAAGACCCTTATCAAGGCCACAAGACCCTTCTAATGCCCCTCGGGACCTTTCTAAAGGCCCTCAGACC
This sequence comes from Coccyzus lansbergi, assembly GCA_033558105.1. Lineage (NCBI taxonomy): Eukaryota > Metazoa > Chordata > Aves > Cuculiformes > Coccyzidae > Coccyzus > Coccyzus lansbergi. The sequence continues at coordinate 4,130 of JAUMJK010002234.1, read as the reverse complement.
ATTCTAATGCCCCACAGGGCATTTATAAAGGATCCCAGACCCTTCAAGAGCCCGTCAGGACCCTTATAAAGGCCCCCAGACCATTCTAGAGCCCCTCAGGACACTTCTAAAGGCCCGCAGACCATTCTAATGCCCGTCAGGGCCTTTCTAAAGGTCCCCAGACCCTTCTAGAGCCACTGAAGACCATTCTAAAGGCCCCCAGACCCTTATAGAGTACCTCAGGACCCTTCTAAATTCCCCTAGACCCTGCTAGTTCCCCTCAGGGCTTTTATAAGGGCACCCAGAATCTTCTAATGCCCCACAGGACCCTTATAAAGGCACCCAGACCCTTCTAATGCCCCTCAGGGCCTTTCTAAAGTAAATCAGACACTTCTAGATCCTCTCAGGGCCTTTCTATATGAACCCAGACCCTTGTAATGCCACTCAGGGCCTTTCTAAAGGCCGCGAGACCCTTATCATCCCCCTGAGGGCCTTTAAAAAGGCCCCCAGACCCTTCTGGACCCCCTGAGAACGCTTCTAATAGCCCCCAGACCCTTCTAGAGCCCCTCAGGGCCTTTCTAAAGGCATCCACACCATTCTAATGACCCTCAAGACCCATGTAAAGGCCCCCAGACCCTTCTAGATTGCCTAAGGACCCATCTAAAAGCCCCCAGACCCTTCTAATGCCCCTCAGGACCTTTCTAAAGGACCTCAGACCCTTCTAATGCCCCTCAGGCCATTTATAAAGGTTCCCAGACCCTTCTAATGCCCTTCAGGACCCTTATAAAGGCACCCAGACCCTTCTAGAGCCGCTCAGGACAATTCTAAAGGCCCGTAGACCCTTCTAATGCCTGTCAGGGCCTTTATAAAGGTCCCCACACCCTTCTACTGCCCCTCAGGAGCATTCTAAAGGCCCCCAGACCCTTCTAATGCCCCACAGGGCCTTTCTAAAGGTCCCCAGACCCCTCTAGAGCCCCTGAAGACCCTTCTAAATTCCCCCAGACCCTTATAGAGCCCCTCTGGACCCTTCTAAAGTCCCCCAGACCCTGCTAATTCCCCTCAGGGCTTTTATAAGGGCACCCAGACCCTTCTAATGCCCCTCAGGACCCTTATAAAGGCACCCAGACCCTTCTAGAGCCTCTCAGGACAGTTTTAAATGCCTCCAGACCCTTCTAGAACCCCTCAGGACCATTCTAAAGGCCCCCAGACAATTCTAATGCCCCTCAGGGCCTTTCTAAAGTACCTCAGACACTTCTAGAACCTCTCAGGGCCTTTCTATATGTCCCCAGACCCTTGTAATGCCACTCAGGGCCTTTCTAAAAGCCGCGAGACCCTTATAATCCCCCTGAGGGCCTTTATAAAGGCCCCCAGACCCTTCTGGACCCCCTCAGGACGCTTCTAATAGCCCCCAGACCCATCTAGAGCCCCTCAGCTCCTTTCTAAAGGCATCCACACCCTTCTAATGACCCTCAAGACCCATGTAAAGGCCCCCAGACTTTTCTAGATTGCCTCAGGACCCATCTAAAAGCCCCCAGACCCTTCTAATGCCCCTCAGGCCCTTTCTAAAGGCCCTCAGACCATTCTAATGCCCCTCAAGATCCATGTAAAGGCCCCTAGACCCTTCTAGATTGCCGCAGGACCCATATAAAAGCGCCCAGACCCTTCTAATGCCTTTCAGGACCCTTATGAAGGCCACAAGACCCTTCTAATGCCCCTCAGGACCTTTCTAAAGGCCCCCAGACCCTTCTAGAGCCCCTCAGGACCCTTCTAAAGTTCCCCGGACCCTGCTAATTCCTCTCAGGGCTTTTATAAGGGCACCCAGAATCTTCTTATGCCCCTCAGGACCCTTATAAAGGCACCCAGACCCTTCTAGAGCCTCTCAGGACAGTTTTAAATGCCTCCAGACCCTTCTAGACCCCCTCAGGACCATTCTAAAGGCCCCCAGACCCTTCTAATGCCCCTCAGGACCTTTCTAAAGTACCCCAGACAATTCTAGAAACTCTCAGGGCCTTTCTATATGACCCCAGGCCCTTGCAATGCCACTCAGGGCCCTTCTAAAGGCCGCGAGACCCTTATAATCCCCCTGAGGGCCTTTAAAAAGGCCCCCAGACCCTTCAGGACCCCCTCAGGACGCTTCTAATAGCCCCCAGACCCTTCTAGAGTCCCTCAGGGCCTTTCTAAAGGCCTCCACACCCTTCGAATGACCCCCAAGACCAATGTAAAGTCCCCTAGACACTTCTAGATTGCCTCAGGACCCATCTAAAAGCCCCCAGACCCTTCTAATGCCTTTCAGGACCCTTATGAAGGACACAAGACCCTTCTAATGCCCCTGAGGACCTTTCCAAAGGCCCTCAGACCCTTCTAATGCCCCTCAGGGCATTTATAAAGGTTCCCAAACCCTTCTAGAGCCCGTCAGGGCCCTTATAAAGGCAGCCAGACCATTCTAGAGGCTTTCAGGACACTTCTAAATCCCGCAGACCATTCTAATGCCCGTCAGGGCCTTTATAAAGGTCCCCAGACCCTTCTACTGCCCCTAAGGAGCATTCTAAAGGCCCCCAGACCCTTCTAATGCCCCTCAGGGCCTTTCTAAAGTACCCCAAACACTTCTAGAAACTCTCAGGGCCTTTCTATATGACCCCAGGCCCTTGTAATGCCACTCAGGGCCTTTCTAAAGGCCGCGAGACCCTTATCATCCCCCTGAGGGCCTTTAAAAAGGCCCCCAGACTCTTCTGGACCCCCTCAGGATGATTCTAATAGCCCCCAGACCCTTCTAGAGCCCCTCAGGGCCTTTCTAAAGGCCTCCACACCCTTCTAATGACCCTCAAGACCCATGTAAAGGCCCCCAGACCCTTCTAGATTGCCTCAGGACCCATCTAATAGCCCCCAGATCCTTCTAATGCCTTTCAGGGCCTTTCTAAAGCATCAACACCCTTCTAATGACCCTCAAGATCCATGTAAAGGCCCCTAGACCTTTCTAGATTGCCTCAGGACCCATCTAAAAGACCCCAGAGCCTTCTAATGCCTTTCAGGACCCTTATGAAGGCCACAAGACCCTTCTAATGCCCCTCAGGACCTTTCTAAGGGCCCTCAGACCCTTCTAATGCCCCTCAGGGCATTTATAAAGGTTCCCAGACCCTTCTAGAGCCCGTCAGGACTCTTATAAAGGCACCCAGACCATTCTAGAGCCCCTCAGGACACTTCTAAAGGCCCGCAGACCATTCTAATGCCCGTCAGGGCCTTTATAAAGGTCCCCAGACCCTTCTACTGCCCCTCAGGAGCATTCTAAAGGCCCCCAGACCCTTCTAATGCCCCACAGGGCCTTTCTAAAGGTCCCCAGACCCTTCTAGAGCCCCTGAAGACCCTTCTAAAGGCCCCCAGACCCTTATAGAGCCCCTCAGGACCCTTCTAAAGTCCACTAGACCCTGCTAGTTCCCCTCAGGGCTTTTATAAGGGCACCCAGAATCTTCTAATGCCCCACAGGACCCTTATAAAGGCACCCAGACCCTTCTAATGCCCCTCAGGGCCTTTCTAAAGTAAATCAGACACTTCTAGATCCTCTCAGGGCCATTCTATATGAACCCAGACCCTTGTAATGCCACTCAGGGCCTTTCTAAAGGCCGCGAGACCCTTATCATCCCCCTGAGGGCCTTTAAAAAGGCCCCCAGACCCCTGTGGACCCCCTCAGAACGCTTCTAATAGCCCCCAGACCCTTCTAGAGCCCCTCAGGGCCTTTCTAAAGGCCTCCACACCCTTCTAATTACCCTCAAGACCCATGTAAAGGCCCCCAGACCCTTCTAGATTGCCTAAGGACCCTTCTAAAAGCACCCAGATCCTTCTAATGCCTTTCAGGGCCTTTCTAAAGGCCTCCACACCCTTCTAATGACCCTCAAGACCCATGTAAAATCCCCTAGACCCTTCTAGATTGCCTCAGGACCCATCTAAAAACTCCCAGACCCTTCTAATGCCTTTCAGGACCTTTCTAAAGGCCCTCAGACCCTTCTAATGCACCTCAGGGCATTTATAAATGTTCCCAGACCCTTCTAGAGCCCGTCAGGACCCTTATAAAGTCCCCCAGACCATTCTAGTGCCCCTCAGGACACTTCTAAATCCCGCAGACCATTCTAATGCCCGTCAGGGCCTTTATAAAGGTC